>VZUI01034270.1:0-44225 GCA_013401135.1 Cettia cetti
AAGAAAAGAAAAGAAAAGAAAAGAAAAGAAAAGAAAAGAAAAGAAAAGAAAAGAAAAGAAAAGAAAAGAAAAGAAAAATGCTGCTTCCTCAACACAGTAGGGTTGCAACAGAAATTCTACCCTATTTGCAGTGGGGAGTGAGAGATTTATGGGCACAATTATGTATTCTGTAAGTCCCTTCCAAAGGACTGCCCTTGAATGACTGAAGCAAGATCCAAATCTCCCCAGACTAACTACCTAACAGGGCTCAGCAGGAATAAAATGCATTGTACAACTGTCACTTCTATAATTTTGAGCAGAATCTTGTTTTAGTAGTCTGTCAGATGACAAGGATAGATATGAATTCAATAGATAATCTTAAAGTCCCAGAAACATGTATTCAAGTATTTTTATATTGCAAGTTAGGAACAATACCTCATTTCCCATCTGGAAATATCCTGTGTTCAAATCAGTAAAAATAACATTCATTCTCAAGGTGTTTTCATTATGATTTTGCTTAAGTCTGTAAAAAATTGAGACACCATGCACATTATGGACATAAATCCTTACACCCACATAAATCAAAGCAATTCCATCAAGCTCAGACACAGGTTTACCTGAAATACTTATATATAAGTGATTCTCAAGCAAAAAAGAGAAAAATAAATCCACTATACTGTGGATTTAGTTTGTTTCCAAACTAAATACCAATCTCATCACAACCTCTGTACAACTCTACTCTCAGGTCTGAACCTAGGCACATTCCCATGGTTCCCTTGATGCCTTAGAAGGTCAACCTGAAACAGAGACTGGACAGAGCTAGAGAATAAAGTAGGTTTTTATTGAAAAGCCTCCAGGATCCACCTTGGGCAAGACAGAAACCTGACCAAGGCTGCACCCAGGGTGCACCAGGAGCCAACAGAAAAAAATGGCTACCTGGTCACGAGATGTTACATTTTTGTAAGTTTTGGTCCATTTGCATATTGAGGTTTAATTGTCCAATTGCAGCTTCAGGTTGTGTGGTTCTGCCTGTCTTATTCCTCCCTCTGGTCCACTGTTGTTGATGCTTTTGGGTCCGATGGCTGTCCTTGGTCCTCAGCAAGAAAATGATTTGTTTTGCTACCTACCCTGTGAAGAGAGCTCACTAGCACTTAATATGAGGCTCAAAACTACATCCCTATGCAACACAGAATCTAAAATATGAAAGCTACTTAAGGCATCATCCTCTCCTCAAAAAACCCAGCTTCTTCTCCAGCAGATCCAGTCATCAGCTCCAGCAAGGGTACAGGAAGGCCAGCTCCAGGCACCTGCACTGAAAGACTTTTGCTGCCGTTTCGTGCAACTCTTAGCCTGCATAAAGGATCAAGTGTGTGCCTTGGAAGAGTCCTGCATAGCTGACACCTCAAAGAGAGGGGTAAACAGATTCTTCTGAGAGCAGCAGCAGTGAAAAGGGAAGACAGCAGGATAAAAAGAGAGCTCTGGAATGTTTAGGGACTGTAAAGATTTTCATTAGTATCAAAATACTTTCAAGGAAAATTACACAAATTTTACTTTTTATTAACTAATTACAGGTCTATGTTATAATAAAACATCTTTCTCCCTTGATTGGGAAACACAGAGACTTTGTACTTGTTTAAGCATTTTGAAGACTCTTCTGTCACCTGAGAACATTTTACCTTCTTCTTTAGATGGACCATTTTCCCCTGAGAGAGGAAAAGAACTATTCACCTCCCATTTCAGACCTCCTAAGCCCCTTCTAGGATTTTTTTCTTTGTTGTACCAACATCTTTCATGGACTTTGTTCTTTAAACATCAGTTTGGTTCAGAGGAAAATTAGGAAAAGGCTTTAAAACTACTGGGGAAGCAAAACAAAAGAGAAATGCCTGGCAAGTTAGAAAATACTCCAAACCTATATTGCAAAAGTCATATGGGGTACTCCTAGTGCTGAGAACACTAAAACCTCATCTAGCCATTTCATTCCTACACTATGCCACTCACAAAGGACAAGGAATTGAGCCCTTTTGCTCAGTAAGGTTTTGGAAAAGCCATCCTGTACTCCTCAATCACGACCTTGAAGGCCTTATGAAAACAACAGGAATTAAAAACACCACCTACTTACACATGCAATATTCATGTTTATAGTCAAACTGGTATTTTAGAGTGGAGTAAGCGTAACTGAATCTTGCAGCAGCAGGTACTAAAAACTTGCCATCATTCCTTTTTCACCCTGGACCAGCCACCCAACCTATAAAGAGACTCCACTTTTGTAGAAAAGCTCAGCTCCTGAACAAACTTTTAAGGGATGCTTATCACTGCTGGCAGCTGTGAGCCCACCACACAGCTGTGAGCCCACCACACAGCTGTGAGCCCACAGACTGAGCTGCTGCCTGAGATGCCTCACTGGATGCATCAGGAGCTCCGTGACTTGGCCTTTGTACCAGTGTTCATGTCTCAGCCTTGACAAATCCCCTTGACCTATGCATGTCCAAAACACTCCTGTTCTCAGGGCCCATCAAAATGCCTCCTTCAGGGCTGCCAAGGAAGCACTTGCAGGCTTAGCAAGGACATGCTGTAGTATTAGTGGCGTGTTTTATCTTTTACCTCACAACAGAAGTACAAACCTTAAAGGAAATGTTTCTGCAGGTGCTGATTACTCTGCCCTTCATCTCTTCTGATGAGCCTTCTTACACGGGTATTTTATCTGCCAGCTCTTTAGACACAGCACTTCCCTCTCATTCCATTTTCCCTAAATCCTGACACGCAAACCCAAGCTGAAGAGCACCAACCCCATCACATCTGATGAATTAGTACTGACAGTGGCCAGTGCTTTTGCTTTTTGTGTGTTTGTTTGTTTCTGTAGAAGCAAGGAAATCAAATTCACCCTTCAAATGAATCAAGGGTCACATCCCTACTGAAAAATTAAAGGCTTTCACCATTGTGGGGAACTACAACACAGCCTAAGGAGGCAAGATGAACTTTGCAATGTCCCACAGACATCTCAAGAAAAGAGGTGCACCCCAAAGCTGTGGTCTGATGCGGCCATAGGTACACCCAGTCCTTGTGGTGAGGAGGTTCACAGGGAGCCTGCAAATGCCCATGCCCTTCTGCAACACTGGCACTGTGACCCAGTGCGGGGCACCTGACACTCAGCCCAGTGTTTTCTTTGCTTGTTGCCACAACCATTGAACAGCTATATTCTCCTTACAGCATCTGAGGAATAAAGTGTTTCTCTCAAACCTGAAGGAGGACCAGCAATGGCACAGGAAACAGGTTTCAGGTTTACAGAGATGGGCTTTTTCTTTTTTTCCCCATTCTGGTGTGAAAATGTTGAAAAGAATGTAATTATTTATATTGCATTTGTTTTGGAAGTGAAGATACAGATCACTTGCTTTTAATTTCCCTTTTCCTGGTTCATCCTTTATTTAGTAGGAACTATAAAAATTCATTTGAAAAAATAATGTATTCAAGACTAATAAAGTTCAAGTGCAAAATATTTTTAGAAGCAGCTTAGGTACAACTATTAAGTTGTCAAATAAAACCATCTAGTCTAAGTTATACTGGAAAAGGGTCAAAGTTTATGGCTAATTTCTCAGATTGAAACTGTTTCCAGGAGCAACACTTCCATGCCAAATTCTGCTAGGTCAAGTGTGTGAGCAAAACCAGTGAATCTGAGTAATACCAATCTTAGCAAGAAGCCCTCTCACCAATCTGCAATTTTCACTACCAGAAACTTTCCACCTCTGTAGTCAGGCTACATCTGCATCAACTGACCACAAGCAGGTCAGTATCTATAATTAAAAACAAACATGGGTGTGTGTGTGTGTGTTTGGTTTTTTTGTTTGTTTGTTTGTTTGTTTTGTTTTGTTTTTTTGGGTTTTTTTTTCCTAGATAGGAATACTGAAGTGCACTTTCCTGATAGCTGATCCTTAAAAATTCAATCTTTCTCTGTCAGCTGTGGTATTTAAAGTCACCAAAATGTTACTCTGATGGTGCCCTTTACCTGCAAGTAAAATGCAGGCAAAAGGTCCAAAATGCAGAAACAATGTCGGAAGGGCTGAGACCAAATGCTTTTGAAGTCACATTAACTCCTCACACATCACATCTACATTTACAAAAATATCAATTCTACTTCAATACCGATATTTTATTAAATTCAACAGTCAAACCCCATGCCTTGCATACTTTTAGAAGAAAGGCAACAATATACCTTTAAAAAATTTTTGAGAAAACTGTGAATGCATAGGAAATGGAGGAAGCTACTTGGAGCAGCCAAATGAATGGAAAAACACGAGGTAACACAATCAGCCCCTAGCCTACCAATACTTTACATTAATGAAGAACTGCTCTGCAAACCTGATAATATTTTAGTCTCCCTTTGCAGTTGCCCAAGCATTTACTCAGTATTCAAAGCTGCACTCCACAGCTTCAAGAATCAGAATTTAAAACTAGCAGTCTTAGCTCACTGATTAAATATTGCTTCAATGAAACAAGACGCACTAACTCCAGTCAACAAGGCTCCTTTTGGGACCCCACAGAACACCTGCTCTGCAACCCCACAGCAAAGAGAAAATAAAGGACCTGTGCAACCTCACTCACCTTATGTTTTTCTAATGGCTTCCCAGTTAATTCAAATGTCCATAAGCTTTAAATCCATTTACTTATCATCAAAGCATTGCCTGCCAAGTCATGCATGCCACAGTGAAACAAAATATTAAGATGACAGTGCATGGAGTTGACACTGCACAGAGATTGTTTCTCTCAGGGAAGTTCTTTGAGAGAATGGACAGGGTCTGTAGAAGTATGTTTGTGGTGATACAGTCACATAGAAAGTTCAGATTGGAATGGTACTTTTAAACAAACTAATCCTGAAAATAATGTAAAATATATTTAATTGCATCTGACCTGTGGTGAGATTTCACCTCAAGAAAGATCCTTAGCATGACAGCTTTTATATGGAAAAAATAAATATACATCTGTGAGCTGAAATCAGTGACAAAGGTGTAATAGCAAATATCCCTTACGGCAAGCTTGTGAGAAAGGGCTGTTCCCAGACAACAAAGCCTGGATACAAGAGGGTACATCAATTATTGCTGCACAAACCAGACTGAAAGAACAGCACACAGCTGATATGTCCATAGTTGTTCACACAGCATGACAATGGGGAGGGCTGAGATGGCATTAGACAATACAACAGCATTCATTTCAATTTTTAACAGATGCATGCAATTTTTTTCTTTTTTGCTCACAACCAAGGCAAGTTGCAATGCTACTGACACAGCACGGTTGACTGTTGTTTTTCAATGTGTTAAAAAAAAATCTACTATAATTAAGTAATTGGTTGGCCTCTGTCCATTTCATTCCACACTGCTGCCTCACACTTGTTTAAAGAATAGAGAAAAAATTGTCAAAGATGTGGCAGATAGTGGGGGGAGGTGGGGGGGAAGTTAAGCTTGACTGGTTCAAATTAGGTGACATTTGTACAGATGGAGCACCTGCCATGACTGGCAAGAAGAACCGTCCTGTTGCTTTGCAAGAAACATTTTTGGATCAAAAGTTATTGAAATACCATTTGTATCCATCAGGATTGTATCCTGAGCCAAAGATTTAGGTTTTTTGCATGTCTAAATCCTGTCAAGTCCTACTTGAGCAAAATAATTATTTATAGAATCATAAAATCATTTAGGTTAGAAAAGATCTTTGAGTCCAACTGTTAACTCGGCACTGCCAAGTCCACCACTAAACCATGTCCCTAAGTGCCTTATCTATACATCTTCCAAACACCTACAAGGATGGTGACTCAAACACCTGTTCAAATGTTTGATAACCCTTTCCATCAAGAAATTATTCCTAACACCCACTATGCATCAGAGACGCCAATAAGCACACCAAGTAATTGATGAAAGTGATGAGCAGAATACAGATAAAATGTTTTCTGTCAAAGGGCAAAACCTGTGAAGGACTCTAGAAAGAGAAAATGACCAATACATTTTCAGAAGAGAAATTATTAACCTTTCAGTGACAACAGTATTGCTTATAACCAAGAAAGGGGTCACAAATCCAGTGTATAGGGAGGTGACATGTCAACTCCGCAGCCTCAAAACATACAGGAAAAGAAAGGATTACCTGGATTACCTGGCGTCATCTACGTGCTGCTTTTCAGTCAAAGCTGAGATGTTCTTATTCTATTCAAATTGTGTGCTTTGGTTATATGCAGTGTGTTAGAAGTGACAACTAAAGGTCTGAGAACTACCATGATCTGAAGTTTGAGGAGTTATTTCACTCTAGGATGAAAAATCCTAGAAAACAAAATTGCCCACTTGTATCTCGCTTTTTAAGATGATATAGACCATTCATTTTAAAAATATTTCAGTTTGAAATCTCTCAGCTTTGAAAAAGAGGAGATGTCCTTGCAGCCCTAAAGCAAAATTTGATACTCCCACCTAGAGAACAGGACCAGGCACACTCAGAGAACAACAAAGTTGAAAATGAATACTTAGAAGCAGATCTCCTCTGGATACATGCCTTCCCTTTTAGTGCCCGTGCAGACTGGGACTGACACACATTCATGAACAGTAATGCTCTACTACAAACTTTGTTAAAAATAGACTGTTTAAAAGTCACCAATTCTCATCTTGATGGCTTGGTGTTAACGAAACTGAAAACAAGGGCAAAAAGGACCGTTAGAAACACCATCACACTATATGAAGGTTGCAATGACAGAATTAGCCTGCTAACTTCATTTTCAGAAAAAAACCCCAAAAACCTAAGGGTCACTCTTTGGATATTTATAACAATAATTACATTTAATAAAACATAAGAATCAAGATAAATTTTAAAGACCATTTGAAGTACATCTAGGGAAAAAAAACCCAACAAAACCAAACCCAGTTCTAGCAAGATTTACTATAAAGACTAACACCTGGATGTACCAATTTCCACTCTTGTGAACAGTCTCCTGCCATTGAGGATCTTCCCTCTTCTTCAATCAATGTATTTACACATATTGATGCTACAATTTTTGTTCCTGGCAAATACCATTTTTTGGCCTAGATGGAGGTAAGTATAACAGAACATCGACATTTCCAAATAAATCTTCGGAGTGAAAAAAAAGCATTACAGAAGTGTTTTTATAAGTGTAAAAAAAGCTTTCCTGGGTTTTTTTGGGTTTTTTTTTGTTTTGTTTTGGGTTTTTTTTGGGTTTTTTTGTTTTTTTTTTGGTTTGTTTTTTTTTTTTTTAGAAAAGAGTGTATTGAAAACAATATACAAACTCTGCTCTATGAAGAATTAAAAATGAAAATAATTGAAATGGAAGGCTGAAAAGATTGTGCCTATTTTTATTTTCAAATGCAGAATAGAAACAGGTTAAAAAGTCAAGAAATAAAACACCAGTAACTTAAATTTATTTTGGTTTTAATGCTGATAAGATGAAGTTTCACCACTAAGATATATAGCCACCATTGCTTGCTTAACCATATATGACCTAACAAGCAATTTCACACAAAATTTTTGTCGCAGTTCCTCTTTAAAGAGGAAGAAGTATTTGTCTCTGCTTTTAAAGGCGAAGGAGTACTTGCAGGAACTCAACACTGTTGACGCAGTTCTTTTCTTTTAATTACAATACCTTTACAATGCCAAGCACTATGGATTTATTTTCATGTCCAAAGGCTTCATCCTTTTGCCACAGATTATTCACAAGCACATAAAAACGTATATTTTGTAAGTATTACAAGAATATTTTACATGAAGCAAATTCCACCAAAACAACACACATAATGTAATCTACAAGAGGGAAACAGCCTTCATATGCTTTTCATATGTCCCCACTAAGTACAAATGCAAACATTTGGAATGAAATGCTGAATACTCATGATCTTGACACACAACGTATCTTTAGTGAGTACAGTTGCAAAGCGTGTAACCCAGTTTTGGTAAACTGCAACAAACGCTCCATTTAAAACTGATGCTATTGTTTGGTGGAGGAAGCAACTTCGACAGAAGTAAATGATAGCAGCATTAAAACTAACAACATCCACAAAGTGAACCTCTTAAGACAGCCCAACACCTAGGACATGCCATCTTTAAAAGCACATGCCCCATTAACTGAGGTTATGCATCCAGAGGACGAAGTGAGAACATGAAGTGACCCCTGATAGGAGAACACTGTGTGCCAAACTTCTACAATTTGAGTAAAATACTGCCTGTTACGTAAGCACCACAAAATACAGTTAATATTTTTCCAACTGAAAACTCCAAAGAAATCTTAAGTCCATCCCCTGACCCTTTGGTCCCTTCCTGCCCACCTTCTACTTTCTTTATGCATTGTTTCCCTTTCCTAACCTTTTAAAATTCTGTTTGTCTCTCCTTTTACTGTCACTTGAGAACCAGACTTTTCATTTATTGTTCCTTAAATAATTAAATAGTCTCCATTTGATTTCCTGCTTCCAAGGCAGAGACTAGCATCCCATTTATGTATTGTCACTCACTTCTATCACTTTTCATTTTTTCTTATTAGAGTATCTTTATAATTCTATCTGGCAAGAAGAGGTTAACTTTTTTCTTCTTCCCAAAGGATAAGTTAGAAGCTTTATGGAACTGCTATTAATGAAGAGCCAAATTCATTAAAAACACACACACACTAGCTAGTTGAAAAGCAGAGGTAAACCTTAATCAAGTACATCAAGATCTGTAGTGCTAATTTTCATCTCTGTTTAAGTAAAAAGTCCAATTATGCAGCTCAATGTATCTCTGAAAAACCTTTTACCAGTCCCATTTCTTCAAGAGGCATCTTTTATCTCCTTTCTGTCAGTGGAACTGAGACACAAGAAGCCAAATTCAATTCCTCAGCAAGGCTTCTAGTCCCACTGAAATCAACCAATACACCTTTTCTGAAGGCCCACGACAAATCCATGGCACGAGCTAGAGGGCTGTCCTACAGCCTGGACCACCACAACTTCAAGGGTCAAACTACTCAGATCAGCCACTACTTTCTCCCTGTTGCCATCTACTCCCCCGTTTTGAGGGCATCTGGTCTTCCTCATCTGTTTCCATTTGTCTACCTCTCTTTTCTTCATCCCTACAGAAGTTTATACACTCCAGAGAAAGGAACACCATTTTAATTCAGCAACCATTACCTTTTCCTCACTGATGGAAAACAGAACTCAGGAGCAGGGATGATCCTTATGGTAAAATGACTTCTTCGTGTCCACTGTGGAAGTCAGTCAGAAATATGCCAGTTTTTTGAAAGATCTGCTTCCTGAAGGTACTCAGTGGAGGAGCATTTAAATATCCAGGGAGAGAGGAATAAAAGCTACTTTCTTGTTTGGTAACCGTAAGCATTACAAGCCTTTCCAAGTTTAAACTAAGTGTGTAAAGCAAGCTGGTGCTGGATACAGGTGCTGATGAGCCTATACGGATACGCAGTGCAGGTCATCAGTGGCAAGCACAGACACGGGCACCAATCGCCCACAGAAATCTCCACAAAGCAGGACCATGCATCTTTAAGAATTGTGAACTAATGACATCCTCCTCCACAGTGAGTTCCAAAGCAACTGTTTATCTGAACCACGAGCTCTGATGAAGCAGTGAGTGAAACCAATACCACATCACACTCTTTTTCCCTCTGGGATGCACCCACAACTCTGCTGTACATCCATACTAACAAACTGTGCCAGAATGATGGAAGCACAGAAACTACTTATGAAAAAGAGCCAGACTGAAACTAGAAGCAGAGATTAAATTCACCAAAACATCTCTAAATTTGATGCTACTTCACCCACAGCACATTGGATTTAAAAGCAGAACATATACCTTGTTCATCCATGTATTCACAGGCTGTAATCCCTTTAAAAATACTTACTGAAGATGCTGAGAAATTCCTATATCCTTTTTGCTTGTACTTTCTGTAGACATAATGGCATTTGATTCATACCAGTACAGAAGTGCTCTACCAAAATTGAACCTTCTGGAGGTTACTTCTAGTAAATAAAATATTAACTTAAAAATGCTTGGCCAAACAAGCCAAGGTAAATGCTACATATTCTATGTAATTTATTTTTGGCACAAAATACCATAATTTTGAAATAAGGTTCTATTTAACATTATTACAAGTTTCTACATTGGTTCACAAGAGTTTTCTCTAAGCTTATGAACAAAGCTTACTGAATGAAGCAAAATTAGGGGTATTATTTTGCTAGCCACAGAACACTAATTTAATTTGCATTCTCTAATGAGTGCTGATCCAAAGACCAGACGTGCAGATGACAACAAGGACAGTAGTTACATGCAAATCCTGTAAGTCATTACAAATGCAGTATTCCACTCTGAGAGGAAGTACCTTCCTTAGTTCATCTTCTGATTAACTGGAGTGGCAACAACAAATATTCCCTCTTGCTCATATCATCCACTTCATTAAAAAGTTTAAAATCTTCCTGCCAGTGAGACATGTATCCCTTGTGTTATTCACATAAATATTCCCAGTGAAGTGACAGGAAATATCCTTAAAAACAAGACTCAGAAGCACCTTATTATTTAACTGAACATCTAAAGGTGCTTTTGAAATGAAGCAATACATTTTCTCTAGCTTTAGACACTTGAGTTAGCACTTCTGAATACAGCTGAATTTTATAAATTCCAGCTCTCCTGCCGGGAGGATATTTCTTGAGTTGACATATCATGCACTTGCTCTGTTACTCTAGTTACTCTAATGCTGTTTCAGTGAGAGCAGGAAGAATTCCTTACCTCCCAAAAGATTTGAAATACGGATCCATAAAGCACGTGGAAAAGACAAATCACAACTGTACCCTTAAGTCTTGCTATTCCATTTATATATGGCAAAGCTCTCATGGACTTTATTAGCTCAGGACTGGATGCAGAGCACAGAATTATATGCCTATTCAACGATACTTCTTTTTCAATTAATCTCACATTTGAGGCAAAACACATTGATTCTTGATTGTTGCAGATACAATCCTCATTCACTCAGGCCCTGATCTCCAAGGCACTCAGCAGCTTCAACCTGCCCTAAGGCAACTGAAAACTACAATCACACAGGAGAAGCTCGTTTGGTTGGACTGAAGTCAGCGCAAATTTTACAGCAGACCCCAGGGGAAGGCAAGGTTAGGGTTCAGTGACCCAGCCAGCAAAAGCTGAATAAATGCAAGAGATCTGGACTTAACCTCACATTCTTCTCTTAGTGAAGTCCAAATCATCTCATTAGCGCCAATGGGCACAACCCTACAGGGTGACTGATGCATGCTGGAACTCTCTGACCATGGGCCTGATCCTGCTATTTTGGGCCATCAGAATATTACCTGTAGAAGTAATCCCACAGAAATCCAGACAACTTGCACAAGTAAGGGCTGCCACAATCACAGCTACAATTAATTCTGAGCAATTTTACTAATTTAGAAACAAAACTAGAAAATTAGACTCTGAACGTAGCAAACGTTTTGCAAATTTAGTTCATTTTACAGCTTATTTTCTTTCCCTTTAAACCAAACTAGACGCCTATACTTTTATATTAAATTACTAAGAATAATATCAATAGGTAAGCCATATGAACACTGTGGTGCTCTATATCAAAGCATTAAGCTACCGGTTTCAGAAGGGCGTGACGCACACCTTCCAAATTAAACCTACAAATTATTAGACAGGTTACCATGAGAAGAAAATTTGACAGGTCTTTTCTGCATTTAGAAAAGGCTACCCCAGTCGGAGTTTTCAGCTTGAAGAAGGGTTGTTTTCCTTTCCTTACCAAATCTGTAACATTTTCTCATGGTTATTATATTTAAATTAATTCCAATAATCTCAAAAGCTTTAGCTTATTCTGTCATTTTCATATCTATGTAAGTAACTCTAGGATTACTTCTTTGAGGAGAGCATTAAATGTTGTTTGCCTAATTCTAACTCTTTAGGTGGTTGGTCTATTTACGCTTTTCAAGTTGTTTGGCTGTTTTCATTTTGTAATTACACCATTTCTGCTGTCTAGGGACAATCAGAAAGATTGGATGATAACCTGAAGCCTGAATCACATTTTCTAACCGATACTCTAAAACCTTCTAATTTTTGAAGGCAGAAGCAAAGAAGGAAAGAAGAATTCTCACTGGCACATCTGAGGCATTTTCCAAATTTTTGGCGAGGGAAATTCCGAACGTGTAGCTTGCCAGAAAGGCGAGAGAAGAGCCCGCGGTTCCCACAGACACACAGCACCCAGTACCCGCTTGCTGTAAGGGATCATGACATTTTCTATGCGGGCTCAGAGGTCGCGGCCGTACCCCGCTCGGAGCGCCGGGTCGCACGGAGCGCCCCGCGGCCGCGGGAGCCCTGAACCCCCGCTCCTGTCCCGGGCCGGGGGCACCCCGCATGCCGCCACGGCCCCCCCCGGGGCAGCTCCAGCGCCACCCGCTGAGGTCCCGCCCGGTGCCTCCCCGGGCAGCGGGGGCGTCGCAGCTCACCTGGGCGCAGCAGGCACCGCCGCTGCCCTGCAGCCCGGCTGCAGCCCGCCGCTGCCATTTGTTGCTCGCGTTCGGAGGGAGATGCCCTGTCCCCCCCTCTCCCCCCGCATCGCGGCCACCGCCGCCCGAACCGTAGCAACTGGTCCTGATAGGTCTCAAAAGTGGAAAAATCCTACGGCAACACAAACGGCGTCTTCCCATCCGCCCCCTTTCCCCGGCAGCCCCGCTCGGCGCCCCAGCCGCCGCCCGCACGCTGAGCAGCGCGACCGACCTCCGGCAGCCCGCCCGCACACGGCCGGCAGGGGCAGCGGCCGGGCACCCCGGGAGCGCACACGGATGGGAGGGGCGCTTGATTTTCCACCCCTTTTTCTGATGTTGCTCCCGTACGGGATCGGGGGCCGCGGGTCTCAAATCCCTCGTTTGCTCCCAAGTGAGAGGGTGTCAACCCCCCTTCCCGCAGCCCCCGCCTCTGATGCCCTCCCCATCTCCCGCTGCCTCCGCGGAATCCCGACCCCGTCACCCCCAGGACTCACGGACACCGGAGGTTCGCCAGCACGGGCTGAGGGAGGCATCTCCGGTAGCCCTCGCCGATCGCTGCCGGGCAAGGTGGCACGGCACGGCACGGCACGGCACGGCACGGCACGGCACGGCACGGCACGGCACGGCACGGCACGGCACGGCGGTAGCCCCTCGGAGGCAGCAGCGCTGATCGCCTTCCCCCCACTCCCTCCCCGTCGAGTTTCCTCACGGCGCTGCCGCCCCCCACCCAGCGCATCCGCGGGGCGCCGCAACTCACATCGCGGCGCCTTCCCGCAAAACTTCTCGGCGTGTGGCCCCGGCGTCTCCGCCGCGCTCCGCTGGGCTCGGCGCAACAGGCAGCGCTGCTCACCTGGCGCGGGGCCGCCGCGCCATGGGAGCGCCGGGCGGAGCCTGCGGGCGGCGCGGCGGGGCCGGGCGCAGCCAACGCCGCCCGCCCTGCTGCTCCGCCGGGAGCCCGCCGGGAGGCTGTGCCTGCCGCGCCGCCGCTCCCCTGCCCCTGCGCTGCGGCTGCAGGCACGGAGGCAGGCGGGCAAGGGAGGGAGGAGAGAGCGGGGCGGGGAGGGAGAGAAGGAGGAGACCTCCCTCTCGCTCCCACCGCGCAGCGGGGAGGTGTTGCCCGCGAGGGGTGATGCTGCCCGTCTCCCTCCCGGGGCTGACTGTGGCTCTCACTCTTCAGCTTTAGGGGCAGGGCCGGGCGGCCCCGACGAAGAGAGAGAGCCCTGCCTGTCGGGAGCACCGTGGGTTGCCTTCAGAGGGTACTTCTGCTCCCCCCAGTGCCCATCAGGTTCCCCAGCAAAATACGAATAAGGCTAATTGTTTTGCTCATCTGAGTGAACAGCTGTCATTGCCAATGTTAGAATAGGTGAACTTAAGCTGTGCTCAACCTCACCAGTCTTTTGTGAGGATCCAACCTGCTTCGGGTTTACCACGGTTCTTGCGAGGGTGACTTTGCTCTCCAAGAGATGCTTCTGTGAAATGTGCTGTGTTGCATGGCCTGTCATGACCCAGACTTTAAGAAACATCACCAATTGGTTGCCTTTATCACTCACACATACATTCTCTGTTGTGCGCTTTTCTACTCTGGCTCTGCAAAGTAAACTTTTATTCATTTCGTGCAGAAAAGAATTTTGTTGCCTGTCTCCAGTTAAGAGCACCTGGGTAGATGGGTTTTTAAAAGATCCATCTTAGCTGGTTTGCTTTGAGGGGAAAGCTGCCTAAGATGCTGCTAGGAACAGAAAATAAATTGACATTGATTTCCTCTGGGCTGGGTTTGTTGTTTTGGTTTTTTTTGCCTCTAACTATACAAAACTGTTTTATCTCTATATGGGCTATTGTAAAAAAGACTTCCAGGTAAGAAGGATGGCCACAGACAGGTAGTCTTTGAGGGAAGGGGGACAGAGGAAAGGCATGCAACTAATACATTACCAAATGTAATTTTTCATCGTTGAACCCTAGTCCTGTGAGTTCCTACCCAAGTAAATATTTACCTCTCTGAGTAATCTATCTGAATCATATTAGCAAGATAATGCAGGATCAGGCCTTTGTACCAAAACCTGATCTTTTTTCTCCTAAGAATATTTGCAAATTGGCTCATGAACACTTATATGTATGGCAATCATTTTAAATTCTTATTAGTGTAAGAGAATATAACAAATGCAAAAACAAACTTGATAAAAAAGTCACTTTCATGAGTTCCTTACACAATTCTCACACTGACTGAATCAACCCAGCTTTGAAGTCACAATCAGTTGAAAAATGAAAACATAGTACGTGAGCATGCACTTCTTTTTGCAGTGTTCTTGATTGTGTCACAAAGCTGATGAAACTGACTCAAGAAGCCATGACTGTATTACCAGCCCTGTATTATTTGCAATGGAAAACAATTTTCAGGCTTTGTGAGTTTTATTCCTTTAGCTGAAACCGACTCAGATTCATTTTAAGGAAGTAGAAAAATATTAATCATTGTTGATAACCCAAACCCAAAATCTAATGTGCAACATCCCTTCCTTCAAATACAGCCTGTGTTCATATTTTTACTGTTTGGTATGTAGATATATTACAGCTGGGTATAGTACCCAGAATGCATGCACTTTGTTGCAATACACCACATTATTATTAAGCATTGCAGACTTCCTTGGAGTGTTTGGCTGTTGTTAAATATTTTTAAATAAAAAAAAAGTTATCAGATCTGCTTTTCATTTGGCTTGATATACCACCACCCCCCCCCCCCCCCCCCCCAAAAAAAAAAAAAAAAAAAGAAGAAAAAGTATTAACATTCAGTAATTTCCCTTTGAACCTCTAGTGGTACTTTGTGGAATGAACTATTTGCATTGTTAAATATCACAACAATATAAGAGAAGACTGATCTTAGTATGCATGACTTAACTTACTGCATTAGCCATGATGTCTTTTATCCTAATGATTTAAGTGTAATTGAGGTTCTGTTCTAAAAAACAGAACCTCACAAAAAGATAGAAATACTTTGCTGCTGTTGTTGAAATTGCACCTAATAAAAAGTTTTTTGACCAGCTGCACATGTGTAGTTGGTATGCAGGTTTGTATTCAAAGACTCACTCCTGAGAGCAGCTAAGCATCTACAACTGCAATTGAAAAGTGGGTGTTTAGTGTATCTCTGAAGAGGAGAATAGAGTACTTTTTTTCTGGGGAAAATTACTGTAAAGGGATGCACAGCTACTTGCTGTTAAAAAGTGTCGCAGATTTTTCAGGACTGATATACTGCTGATGTCGTGGTTGTGTGCAGAAGAAAGACTATATTATTATTCCAGGTGAGTGAAACTTTGGTCCTTGAAAAAACCCAGCAGCAGATTTTCTGACTGGATTACTGGCACCGCCTGTCCATTTTACAGAATCAGAAGTGAAAGGATTAGTCCTCTGTTAGGAAGGAGTGGAAGTTTAAAGGATAAGGAGAAGGTAATTTGGCTGGCCTCAGATAAGAAAGAAAATGCTAATATCTGCTGACTTCAACATGTAGTTAGGAAAATCAGGGAGCATTAAATAATGGGGGATACCAGATGGTTCTTCAGTTTCCCTCATAAAATAATTTTGATGAGTGTTTGTAAATATTTAAGGGCCCAGTAGCACTGATCTTTACACAAATTATTTTTTTCTAAAGCAAAAAACCTTACATAATTCAGCAAGACTGTTTGTGAATAAGGATTATTCATATAAACAAGACTTTGCAGAATTAGATCCTTAAAAAATTATAAATATTAACAAAATATTTCAATGGCTAAATTAAAGAATCATCTGGTACCATCTATTCCCTTGATCTTCTGAGACACTAATAGCTTTTTACAAAATCAGCAAAGAATAGTGCTTCTTCCAGTGCTGAGATAAATTGAGTGACCTTCTCTTTATCCCTTGACTAATATTCCTTTCATTACAGGATCAATTCTTTTCATTGCCAACAGTAGCATGAAATTAATATTCTAGATGTGGGTACATTAAAGAGCTAAATCTCACAAGGTTTTTAACTCTAGTAGCACATGCTTCGGAGTTTAGCAGGAATATTCTGTTCATGGTCCAGGGAGTGATTTTTTTTTGTAGAGAGCAGTGCAAAGACATGTCAGGGGCATGTTCTCCCTGGGATTACTCTGTACTCCAGTGGAGGACACAGGCAGGGCCTAGAGCAGTAGTCTGTGTTGAGCCACGAGAACAGCAAAAAGCATGAAATTTTGCAACCTGGAAAAACAAAGAGCAACACAAACCACAAAGTTCACACTACAGCTGTATTCCTAAATAGTATACCTGTTTCTGCTCTCTCTCGAGGCTTGATGGTACCAGCAGCCCTCACTCTCCTCTCAGCCCATAGGTACTGCTACTGCATGTATAGGTGATTGTGACAGTTTCTAAGAGTAAGTTTCCAGAATTCCAACATGTGATGAGGTTTTGCCCTCAAAGTGCTCTTCCAAGAGGCTCAGTACAAATCCTTAGCATCTCTTTTTAGGCTCTGTGCTGGCAATGTGCAGACCATCTTGATTTCTAAGCACAGCTACTCCCACAAGGCTTTGAGGGCTGGGCATTAAACACTCCATTCAAGAACCAGTAGTTTCCGTGTTGCTGTATTTGCCAGATTCTGTCATTTGAAAGCTCTTGTTGGTCTCATACTTAGTCCCCCATACTTAGCAAAAGAGATGAAGTGACTTTTAGGAGAGAGTTTCTGTTTTAAATAACAGAAGTTCCTTAGACTGTCAGTAATTCATTAACTCTGACAGAGAAACAGTGGTTGTAAATAAGCTCAACTAGTTCAGCTCATACTCCACCTAGCTCTAATTTACAGGACAAAATAAGTAGGGAAGTATATTTTTCTGCTAGGTGCCATCCATTAGTTGAAACTGACATTTTGGTCTCCTCACAAAATGGCATGTGTTTCTGGGATACTTCAATATTAGAAAAAGAATAAATCTATTTAATCCTGGTCAGAATGGGTTAGTGGCAGTTAGTTCTCAACACATACATTTGCTGTGGAATTTTTGGTTATTTCCAAGATTTATATAAAAGATTACAGGTGTGCATGAGAGAAGCAGCTGTATTGATAAAAAGGTACTTGGATTTCTGCAAGGCAGTTAACTTAATACCATATGACATTTTGATTTCAAGTCTTGCATTATATGGAATTAACAGGTCACCTATTGCAAGGATTAAGAAGTGTCTCACTGACAAATTTCAACATGTAGCCCCTTAATGGGGAGATTTCATTCAATGTGAGGAGTTTTCCAAGCAGAATCAGGAACAGTCTTTGCCTGTTTTCTATTTCAGCACTTTGGGCCATGAGATAGAATCTTTGCTTTAAAGGCTTGCGTATAGCACAATAAATAAAGAAGATATATTACTTCTGCAGTAATTTGATTTGGCTAAATGATCACTGTCCAACAAGCAGCACACTAAATTCATTTAACTACTCTCCAAAAGCTTGTAGGAATGGACACTGCTCAGAGAGCAGAGACTCAAAGAATGATAAAAAGTGATTATCCTAATCACCCCTTACATGAGGGACTCAGCAGAGTCCTTGCATGTTTCCAAGATATCAAGCACAGTTCTGGTGCCTGCAATTTAAAGAGGATGAGAAAATTTTGGAGAAAATCCAAATATTTTGTATGTCAAGTACAAGTCTTGAGACGGGAAGCTTAGAGAGCTGGACATATACCACTTAAGAAAATAGTGAGAGGACACAGGGAACAGGTAATAACTGTGAGCTTTTTCGCTCTTGCTGACAAAAGCACAACTAAATCCAGTGACTGGAAGTTTCAGGTTAGACGTAATCAACCTTGAAATCAGATGCAATTTCCTAGCAGTAAAGGTAATTAAACTCTGTAACAGCTTATGAAGAGCGGTGGTACATCGCCATTGCTTGATCTTGTCTTAAAAAAGGCTGTCTTTCTTAAATACATCTTTACTTCAGCTTCTGGGAGAACTTCTAATGGACAGAGCAGGCTCAGGGAGGGAAGGAGGGTCACATCAGGCTAGATCCCTCTGGCGATCCCTTGTAGCCCTACATCGAATAGAACAATGCATCTGTGCAACTTCTTCCATTATGGCTGGAAAAAGATGGCTTGAATTGAACCCTGCCCACTCAGACATATTCAGGCTGGCATTAAGGTAATAAGTATAATCAAATCCCATACTTGAGAGCTCCAGTTGGCTGCCTACAGCAGAAAGGAAGAATCTCCTCTCCACTCCTCTGAGAGATATTTGGTCTCATATATTCTGCAGAGGAACTTTTTGCCTTCCCTTGAACCATGTATTATTTATCTTGCTGTAGCCAGAAAGAGATTAAACCAATGCAGAAAATCATTTTAGACGTCTGATGCTTGGGCTTGTATTAAACCCAGTCCAGAAGCAGAAGAAATTTTAATAGCTCAGATTGGCAAGCATGGTGGATATTTTGCATAGATTTTTTTCTGTGGTTGTCTGGGCATGCCTAATCAGTTCTCAAGTATCATATCAAGTTCTCAAGCTCAGGTACTTTTTTAGACACTATTTTAGTTTTGTTTCTCAGGGACTAAAACACTATGGGCTAGTGAAAGTAGTTCTCTCAGCCTTGGCATACATGAACAACATTTAGTCAGCACCTATATTCAAACAGATTAGACAGCCTGATGGTCTCTTGTGGCCTTAAATTGTAAGGAAATTTCAAATTTGTATGTAACAACAGCCTCTAATTTCCAGGGCTCTCAGGAATGCACATGTTACACTATGAACCACAAGCACCAAAAAGTCTCCGGTGCCTCTGCTCAGAGATAGAAAAACTCACTGCGAATTCAAAAACCAAGCAATTCCCACAAAAATTTTTATATATGCAAGCACAAAATATTGCCAATTGCTTGCAGGTCTTTGCCTTGAAAGCATCAGAAGAACTTATCAGAGGTAGTAGAAGAGGAGACCTGCCATCAGTAGTCCCATCCTGCCTAGGCTGACAGGACACAACTGGAAGACAGAATGGCAGTTCGGTTGTGGAAAATCAAGATTGAATGCAGGATCTGAAAACTTCCAGCCCCAAACTATGAGGTGTTCCATCTTCATGATAGGTGGGGGTGCTCAGCATCCCTGCATGAAAACTTGGATCTTTAACACCTTTTCTAGCAAAACATTTATAAACACACCATGGTGTTCGCATTGGAAGGTGCGAGTGGCTGCGTCCAGGAAAATAATTACTGAATAAACATAAATTAGCTGTTTCTCTGCCTAGACTGACATAATTAGTGAAAACTTTTTTCTAACATCTTACGCAAGGAGTCATGAAAATGAAGGAAAGAAAACCAACTCAGACTGGTGAAACAGGGTAGAAACACATCTCCATGACTTACTGCCTCTGAATAGCATACTTGTAAAATAAGTGTTGTATGTATCTCTAGTAAGAGTGATGAACAGTATGACACTGCAAATTTTCTATAGACAAAAATGGTAGTATAGATCCCCAAGATGTTTGCACCTGGAAGCCTATAAAATCACAGTAGGTATAGCTTCATATAATGCTTATCATCACAGAAAGTGGATATTTTTTTGTTGCTGAAGGGTAGGAGAAAAGGACACTTTATAGCCTCAGCTCATCAAGGTATTCTTCTCAGTTTAGATTTATCACAGGTTTCTCTTAAACTACAATTTTATTTAAGAAATGGCCTCGTGTCATTGAGTATATGTACAGACTGCAAATTATGTTTCCCAAGCAAATCCTCTATTGTACAGCCTTTGCTGTAATTTTAGTAGCTAGATGGAAAAGACGTTTCCATAAAGACACATAAGAAACAACCAGCACTATCCTAGAAGCCGATTGCAGGTGTCTGGGCTGAAAATGAGAAACTTTGGTGGATTTATCATCTTCCTTAAACAGAAAAAAAAAAAATTAAAATGTAGCCCAGCAGCAGCTTCAATTAGCATAACAGCTATTCATTTCAGCCATCTAAGATGTGGACATATGAGACACTGTTCAGAGGATATTGAGGATATTTCTTTATGTACAGTTATCATGAGGATTTACAGAACTTGATTGCTCTGGAAGAATTCACGTGGTACCTAGGATCTGCTGTCTTGAGTCTTTCAGAATAATTGTCTTGATTGACTGGTTTTAGGTTGAATTTTTAAAATTATATCTATATATTGTTATGTACAAAACTCTTAGCCAAATTCACTGGGATATTGTGAGTATTTACAGAAAATGCATATTTTGCCACATATTTATGTGGTATTTTTACATTAACAGAAGTATGATGTGCCCCAAAGAAGCTGCAGGTATTTATACATCTGCTCAATATAATGTTCCAAGAGTACTGATATTGACTTCAATTGAGCATTTTAAAGGTTTTAAAGTAAACTATCTGCCTAAAGTCCTGTGTTGAATGACACTTGTAACAATACCTACAGAAACACTAGGAGAACAAAAGATGTAGGTTAAATGATACCTCATGCCTAGGTACCTAGATAAAATGGGAAAGTATATGCAATTTACTTTCAAGGTAGATCTTGCTCACAAGACGAAAAATGCTCTATAAAAACAGTTATTACTATGATATCACTATTGTTCTTCTGAAGCCAGTTTGTTGGAAAAAAAGTTTTTATCTTGAAATTGTCTCATGAGAAAATTATGTTATGGTGTAATAACAGATGTGTTCTGATATTGACAAATATATTATGGTGTAATAACAGGTATTACAGGGGAAATGACATGATCTGTTGTAACATATATATATATATAATGTCCTATGTGTGAAGATTATCTTCACTTCTCAGATTTCTCAGATATCAGCCATTCCTTGTTATTACTCTTCTCTGCTGATGAACATCAGGGAGGACCGAGATTGAAACCCTAAGAAGATTTGCATTTCTCCACAGTAATAAATCAAACTCTGAAAAGAAGCTAGTGGAGATTTAACAGAGTTTGTGATTTTTATCATCACTTTTCAACAGTCTCCTTTTTGGAGAATTTCACAGAAAGTCCATTGTGAACCCCTACACTTAATTAAGTTTTGCTAGTACAACCGGGATGGAGAAGCACCATAAAAGAACTAGAGGTCCAGAGAAAATGACGTGCATTAATATTGTCTTTCTGGTTTTTATGAAATGGGAAAGGCATGACTTTCTGCAAAGAAGCACACTAAGTGATTTTTTTTTTGTTACAAGGCACTGATCCTAGGCAAATTGCCAAAGCTGAAGTTACAGACTCTTGATAGATACACACTGATTCACAAGAACCACAGTAAAACAAAAGAAACTAAGTTCAAGTAACCAGAAATCTTTGAAGCATAATTGCCTAATTTCTTCTGGATGTCAATAAGATCAGACATTTTTGCTCTTGTTTAACTAGTCAAGTGCACAAATCCCAGCTAGCCTTCTCATTCACCATTGTGTTGAAAGGCACTAAAGGTTGCCATCCAGAGTGTTCAACCAAAAAAATCCATTAGATCCCACTTAAAATCAGTGGTCTGCCAAGAACTCTTTCAGACTCAGTGGAGTATCTGAAGCTGTTAGCCATACTGATCATTAATCAGAGGGGAGAAATTGCCAAAGATTCCCAACAAGCCAGAGAAAATGCCCCATGTGTTCAGGCTTTCTCTGGTTGCAGGAAGTGAACCTGGTCACAGCATTTGTCTGAGTTGTCTTCCTCTCTGAAAACAGCTGGAGCTTAGATCCTCTTTATTTTCTTATTATATTTTAAGGGTGTCAAATATTCTGTGGCATATTAATTTAAATTGATTTAAGTTGTAAATAAGTAAACAGGATTAGACCAAGAATTTGGCCTGAGTCTTGTTAGCTTGGGGGAAACAGTAAGACAAGGTCCCCAAATAACACTGCTGTCAGCTAACGACTTGGTTCACTGAGAGAACAGTCTTATAATGACAGTCATATTAAAAATGCCTAAAATCATTAGAATTAATTTGAAAATGGTCTCTGGGAAGTAGCTGGGCAGGGACTTAAAGGAAGATAATGAGAGAGAGCGAGGTAGAAATGAGGACATTAAAACAGATTGATTAATAAGATATGAACACAGACAAAGCTGTGCACCTGGGGTTTTACACCACCATTTAGAAATAGCCATACGTATCATTCTGACACTGAGCTTATATCACTTTAAATCTTTTAGAAACATATTAAAATTACTCAAAGAGGGACCATTTTCAAAAGGTCCCTGGACTTATGCATGATAACTAAAGAGAGTTTCATTGTAAATCCCTCTGTCTTCAACAGTATTATCTGCTTACAGACAACCCTCAGAGGACAAAGTCACAGCCTTCATCTGGCAAAATTATTGTCCAGTGATGATACATTGTTTGTGCTTGCAGAAATGCAGCATGAGCACAATAATAGGGGCTCTTAGATATATTAGGGTGCTGCGTTGTCAGGACAAAAACATCAACTACGTTATTGTTTTTACTAATGAGAATAATTTCTGATATTGTTTGTCAAAGAAAGATCCATTTCAAAAGTCAAGGAGAACAGGTAAAGAAAGAGTCAGCTGTATATCAGTTTTCCATTTTAGGAAAAATATTCTCTAGATCATACAGAAGCGTTATGAAAATATGTGCAAAACTGAATTTGAGGGAGATGACTGCTTGAAAACATTTTGATCATAAGATCTCTGTGCATATATGAGATCAGAAGATCATGATCTTGGAAATTAAATGATTCAGTAAAAAACAGGGTGGAAAGAAATCATTTAACTCGTTTGGAACTGTATATTGGAAAAGAAAAAAACCCCTGAATTTGAAGTTCTCATTAGTCATCACTGAGTCAAGACATGTATCTGTATCTGACCTACAAAGAGGCAGATTTTTTATGCAGCATTTCGCTGTTCCCTGTTGGGCACGCATCACCACATTTTAGAACAGCATCCACCCTTGATGCAGGAGGCCTGTGCAATTTTCTTCCATTTAAGCCTTCAGGACAGGACTGAAGGAGCAAGTCAAGCACTGATTTACATCTGGTTCCTTGTTTACTGTCCCTTACATTTACATGCACTAAGGAATCTCCTTGTGGAGAGGTTTAGTGCACAATTACTGTGCACACTTTGGAGGGCAAGTCAAAACACGGACCCTGTTACCACAGAATGGCAATGAAGAAACTGATTCATTTTAATGAGGGATGCACAGGCCCTTCCATACTTCTTACAGATTGCTTTGAATTGTTTTCCTTATGAGCCAATCAGTTCAGGAGTTTAACAGTGCCAAGCAGCTCTGCTCTAGGCTACTATTTGGCACACAACTCCACCAGCACAAGAGTAATGGTTTGTTTGGACAGTTTGATAAAATTAAATAGTTCAACATTTACCCAGCTCAAAGACAAGCAAAAATACTAGTAGAGGTTTTCAGATTTTAGAAACTGTATTCAGATTGCACAAGGCATCTTTGTCTTTAAAAGCTAACTGCTCAAGAAGATGAGAGTTCATTATCTGAGGTAATGGCCATGCCAAATTAGGCAAGAAACGTTGCAATATTGACATACCAAATACTAGTGGATAAAAATAATGTTCAGAGATAATGCAGTAAAGTGTTGAAATTCCATGGAATTTGGTTTTAAATATCTGTTGATAACAACATGAGTCATCTGACATGGTGGGGTATGATGATGAATTGCACTCTGTGGTCCTTTGTAAGGTGTTTTGAGATGTGTCAAAGAACTCATGTTTCACACCTAAGTACATTTAGTTGTTACTGTTTAAGATATAACTCAGTACAAAACTAAACATTTTTGGCCATTACAGGTCTTCAAAGAAAAAAATATTTGTGCCTAAAATTATTTCAAGAAAGATGAATTTGAAAACTGTTGCACTATATATATACATGTGAGATACATCATAAACTGCATACGCTTAACTGGGAATGCATTTTAGGGTTTTTGTTGGATTTTTGGTTTTTTTTTTTTTTTTTTTTTGTTTGGTTTTTTTTTTTTTTTTCTTTCCTGTGGCAGTTACTCCCTAGTCCTTTTCAGAACTGAGAAGGAAGTATATCAGGAGGTATACTGTTAAAAGACTTGCTACTGAAAATTTTAATTTAGAGGCTTTGAATCAAATAATCATATGACTCATGAAAATGGCAATAGTTATTAGTTATTACCAACAGATAACATACTCCTTAGCCACAATTGTGGTGAAACATTTGCTCAGAGTTGCTCTAAGTCTCAGGTAATCAAACAGGCCTTGCAGGGCAGTCACCAGCTTGGGGTCCAAGTGTAAACTTCCCCACATTGCAAGCGAGTGGTTACATCTGCAGGATATTGCATGACATTTTTACAAAACGAACAAAAGCAGAGCAGTGAAAAGCACCAGGTGACCCCCTCATAAGCCATGCTTACCCACTGCACCTTTATGCAGCCCTTCAAACTGCATAATTTGTGGTTGCTACAAAGTATGCATGTGCTAACTACCTAAATATTTCTGTGCAGACTGTGAAGTTCAGCTGCCCTGGCTCCTATGCCATCAGCAGCACCCAAGATTTTATTAATGCTCAGGGGTCTAGCAAACACTGTCTGCTGCCTCTAAGTGGCTGGTTGTCATCAAGGGCAGCAGCTGCAGTGGGACAAGGAAAGCATTTTGTCTTTCTGGAACAAGATGGTGACTTCTCAAGATAGGGATCAAATTGGAGCAAAAGAAAGTAGCAAGACTGCACATTTTCTTTCACTTCTCTGGAACAACTAGGGAATTACTAAACTCTCTTATTTCTGCCACCTTCAGGAAAGCTGTGACAGTCTATATGAGCATCTGCAACTGGTAGCTTTCATAAGCATTGAAATACATGCACAAAACCATTGCATTTGTCTTTTTGGAGGAAAATTCTGTATTGAAATAGGTTGCATAAGTTTTATGGAACAGTCCCATTTCTACTGTCTGCAGACCTTACTGTCCCTTTTGGTGTGGATTGCTGGCAGAACTGCACTTTGTCAGGCATGGACACACTCTTCTCTTGCATCCCCCCTAACGAAGTGTAAGTACTCCACCTCAATTTTTTCCAAATGTATCTACCTTTAAATCTCTTTGGCATTCACAAGCAGGCTCCTTTGCAATCGCTGGCAATTATATCTATTTTTAGAATTGTCTAACACACTTCAAAAAACAGCATGGATGCAATAAAACCAGGGCTACTATAGATCACTTTCATTAAGAAACTTTAATTGCCATGACTTCAGTGCTTGCAAGATGGGTGGTGTCACCCTTGAGAATTTTTAGGCACATTTTCTACTAAAATTTAGTTTCTAAGAGACTAAATTTATTTCAGTTTCTTGGAAACAGAAGACCAGACAATGGTGGGACAAAAAAAATACAACATCGGAGAGAAGATAGAATGATTAAGAAACATTAGCTTGGGGGTACACGTGCTTGGGGACAAGTGCACATTAGCTTGGGGACAAACGTATGACCTGGGAAGGAACACCTTATGCTTTAATATCTTACGTGATATGAAGTCCAAAAAGGCTGCTGAAAGAGCCTGCACCAATTTATCAAGGATTATTGCATTTTGACTATTTCTCCCATATTACTCCCCATATTTAACACATGTTGTGCTCTTTGTGGACTCTGCATAGATACTGCCAAAAGCACTTGTGGCCTTGTCATTAATAATGGATTTGTATATACCATATTTTTGAAACTTACATTTCAGTGAAATCAGCATAAATTAAGGAACACTTGGAATTACCCATGGCAACCTCAGTCTTTTTTGGCCCTGTTAAAAGAGACATTGGGATAGTTACAATCTTTCCCTCTAAGTGAACATAGGATCAGGAATAGCTATTCTCCATCTATAGGAAGTCATGGGATTTTGATCATATGAGAGACAAACTCGGAAATGAAAATGGGTCTGTACTGCAAAGGAGATACTTCAAAGATATCTTTAATTTTCATGCAATCCAGGATCATAACAGAGCTTGGCCATCATTGGAAGCTCTTCTGGGCTGTATCACAATGAACAAAGATTAGCTGTTATTATTCAGCATCTGCTTCAGTGTTCTAAATATCCTACACAATTCTGAGCTTTACCTAATTGGGCTAGAAGGAGAAACAGACCAATAAATCTATTTTTATTTTGATTAAGTTATTCAAGTCTGGGAGTAAATAAATGTTAAATAAAATGCATGCGAATACTAGCTAATCATCTTCCAACCATAAGAGTATGGTATTGAGAAATAGACTGGAGTTTAGAACTGTTGTTCAAAAAGATTCTTTTTCTTCATATTATAGCAAACAGAATAGCCTTATTTTTTAGTCATTAGTGCCAGCCAGGCTAGAGCTTGCCAGTGTAATTGAAGTGATGTTTAGCCCCTTTCTTGCACAGACAAGCAGTTGAAAATGCATTGTACAAGTGCTCTGAATCCATTGATTGTTTCCAACAACCTTCTTGATGAGACTTAAGAGGCCATCTTTAACCTTGTATGCCCTAAATGGTTTGGAATTTGAGAAATGCCCTACACTTCCATGTCCTAGTGCCATGGGGGAGATAAGCAGAGATTCATAAAGAGAGGTGCTGGCTTGAAATCCTTTGTATAGGTTTAGATTTTGCTCTCAGCCACACGCTCTGTTATTGTTTGAGGCATCCTGCTCTGCACTCTCTTTCCCTCTTGCAGTTAAGGCAGGGTGAGCTGCAGGACGTACATTTATGGCTGCCTTTCTTCTATGCTTACCCTATGAATTTTTAGTACTGATGCTGGGATAGATACTTTAACCTATTTTTGGAGCTGGACATGTAGAGGTATATTTTGAAATTGTGAATCTAAATAATACCCATGTATGATTAGGATGCAAAATGAGGACTGCAGAATTAAAATTCCCAAGGGTTGTTATTAGACTCCTTTTCTCTATGCTTAGTGATGCCAGGTGAATTACATGTCAGGAGAGCTGTACTGTGAAGAACTGCTCTGGCATGTGGGCAGCTGTATGGCAGGATGCCTAGCACCCAGGCAATTGATCTCTCCTTGCTACCAACTGCATCCAAAAATCAGCCTCATCCCAGGGGTGGAAGGAACAGACTCACTTCCTAAATCTGAACCAACAGAAGCCTGTGGTCTACCAGCAGACAACCTTAGTCAACATAATGCCATGAGTACTAGTGACAGCAACACAACTTTCCAGTTTTGGCTGGGCCAATGTCTTATTTGATACATCTCTTCACTGGCAAAGACGTGTTCTGTCTGAATTAGGCAGATATAAGTGGCCTGGGTTCATCTTTGCACCTTTATTTGTGTGTTTCTCTGCAATAACTTGGGGGTAGGGTTCTGTAAGAGAGTACTAGCAGTTATAAATAGCACTATAAGTAGAACAGACACTGGGATACCAGCTGCAGAAGGAGCAATCCTTAGCAAGCTTTTTAGATTTATAGCAGAGAAGAAAGAAGACTTTTAAAATTTTAGTGCCTGAATATTGGAATCCCTCTTTTCCAGAGACTAACCATGCCATACTATAGCACAATCTTTCCATCTTGGAAAACAGCTGAGAATGGATGCATCTCTGTGTATGTCATTGTAGTAGTTGGATACAAAAGCATAAGCACATCACAGCCTGAATATTTACAGCATTCAAATTCACTGACCTTGCATTTCTAGGAAAAAAAAAATAGAAAGAGAGAGCGAGAGAGAAAGTAGAAACTATCTGGCTTCCATTACTGAGCTTTCAAAATGTTTTTCAATGGTGACATTGCTGTGACATTTTTGATACTGATACAAGGTGAGTTGCTTGATAGTAATGTAGTCATACTTTCAGTTACAGTACAAAAGACCTACAGACATGAAGTTATGTATATTAATAATCTAAATAAAGTAAGCATATCAAATGGGTTTTACCTTCCTTGATTTATGTAAAATCTAATAATTCAGTAACAGTTCAGACATTAAAATTCATTTTTACAAGCTGTAAGGATAAGGAGATAAATTTCAGTTTGAAACCCCTCTCATTCATACTGTAAATAGGTTGTTTGAGTGCAAATCTTTGCAGAGACTGACTGTTAGAAAAAAACAGTCATTAAAATGGGGTCACAGAACAGAAACTTTTAGAGAAGGTATCAGTGTGCTACGCTCTTACAACAACCTCCGAGGAAACCATTCTGCTCAGAGTGTTTATGTCTGAAATGATATCTGTTTGCCGTCTTCAGATCAGTAAGGAGGAACTGTAGTGCCTTCTCTTTATTCCCAGCCCTATCTGGCTGCCAGTGTCTCTGAGCTGTCAAGGAACAAATGCTCTGACTTCATCTTGAGTGCTCTTTCCTCTGTATTCTGACAACGCCTCTCAGGTTCAGAGATGTGTCAACCCCATTGTAATGATTTCTGTCAAAGCGGATGCACTGAGGAATTAAATGTGAAGATATGTATTAAAACTGCCTTTCTTATTCATCAGAGATGCCAAGCCCCTGAAAGAAATTTCTAAGGAATAAACACATCTGTAATGGTTGGAGGTGGTTTCTTTTTGCTTCTACAGGTAACACTTTATGTGTTACCTGTAGAAGCAAAGCAAGCTCTCTTCACTCTGGTTTTCTTATCTGAGAAGGAGAGGTCACGAAAACCAGAACTTGAAAACTGACAGAATCTTTCCATTAAACCAGTTACAATCAGAAATCTAATTTCTTTTCAGAGAAGCAGTGGAATTGCATAAAACAGAATTACTCCATTTCGAATTCATCATGCCAGCCTAACACCTTCAAAATTCCTGTATTATTTTCACAGGTGTTCGTACCACCTATGTTAATAAAGAAGATTATGTCAGCAAGCAAAAAAAAAAGTCTTCAGAATAAATGGTTTCTTATGAATGGAAAATATTTAATACACATACGTACACCCCAGGAGTCCAACACCCTTCCTTAGGAAGGAAGAGCTTTTAATTGATTTCATTCAGCAAAGCCTTTGGGATCACTATTAAATAAATTAGGTCTAGTGGGTAGGCCTTTTCAATCCAACAGTTTCCCTAAAGTAAAAATTTTAACCCCTTCATTTCTCTCATAGGGATTTGATTATTTAAAAGTTAAGAGGAAAAAAAGAGTGAGAGATATAGAGAAGGGATAACAGCTCATGCTATTTAAATAAATGTCAGCTCCAGCCAACTTGACCTTCACTGCAATGATTTTTTTCCAGAAAGCTGCTTTACAAATTTCAGAACAAAATTTCATGAGCTTATGTTTGGAAACATTTCCATAACATTTTGTAAACTACCTCTCACCATCCATGCTTCATCTATAGTCATATTCTTCCTTAGCAGCTCCTGCCTGAACTTCCATTTGATCTCATCCCTGTCCAGCAGTATAAAACCTACAAGTCCTGCAGCAGCTTGAGGCCTTAAGACCACTGGTTCTCTATTGGACCCAGACACAGCAGAGAAGATAAATTAATGTTTCAAAATAGGTGCAGTACTTTCATTCTTGCATTTAATTCATCCACCTGAAGTCAGTGGAAGCTGAATTAGCTCATGCACTTTCAAATGATTCATCAGTCATGCATTTGCTCCATGAAGTGCATCTCCTCCTGCCCTATTCCATGAAGGCACAGTGCAATGAGGGCAGTACTCAAAAAAGGAGGCAGGTGTCCAAACTTCCCATGCTCTTTTCTCACTGCCAAATATATCTTCACTAGAACCTTGCCCATGTGAGTACTGAGACTTGTAGCAGGTCTATGTTGCATTACACAAGACTAAAATATATGAAATCTCAGGATAAATGAGCAATTGCCTGTGTGTAATTTTTAATTGAAATGTTAATGTAATCTCCTATGCATCAGACAACATTCAAATCAGATTTTCTTCAAATTTGCTGTTGCTGAAAATATACACACACACAAAAAAAACCCCCTTCACAAATAAGATCTTGAATCCAAATTCAGATGGGAAAATTCACAGGCTGCTCTCTTTAATTAATTTAAGCATCACTAATTTAAACTAAGTTTTCCTGAGTAATTCCAGTAACAGCACTTAAAAATAATGCTCCTGTGAAAAGCTCTGCTGCTTCAGAAAATGATCAGAATTAATACTGCTCATTTCATAAAGAAGATTGTCTTTGTTGTGGCACATGAAGAAAGTTCTAGTCTATTAGCAAACAAGATCAAAAATGAGATCATTAATACTGGCTGAAACAAATAAGATTTTGATACTCACATATTGTAGGTTTTATGAGAACCTGAAGGGGAACAGGAAAAACAAAGCAAAAAAGGTATATACCACACTGGGAGGGAAAACTATCCTTCATGATACTAGTAGAAAACTAGTTAAGTTACTGACACTTTTATCATTATTATAAATAGTTCACTAATTTTGACTAAATTCCTGTCACAATGCCAAAATTCTCTTCCCTCATGACAAGCAGTTGCTGGTCAACTTGCATTTTTAGTTTCTTCCTCAAATTTCTCACAGATCAACTTCCAGGCTGCTCTGATTTTATCCCATACACTGTAAATGCCTCTGGCTTTGGTCCAGTAAATAAAAAAGATTTTTATTTAATCTGATGATTTTTTGATTTTCTATGAAACGTTATTGTGTGCCTATATATACTTCAGTGAGCTCCTATAGAAATACTGATTCTGCAGGAACAATGGAATTAGTGATATAAAATATATGGATTTATGTCTGTAAGAAGGGCTGGTCTGTAAGTGGACTTAGTATATGCAACCAGGTAGCTACATGACATTTCAGTTGGACACACTCAGAACACTAAGTATGATGTCAAAATATTCCTTAGCTAGGTTCATTGTCAAAAGTTAAATCCATTGTTTCACAAGTTAGTTTGCTACAAAAAAAGAAGGTATATAAAAATAACACTTCATTTTAACTACCTGCTGCCTACTATGACCATAAGAACTCAACTTAGTGCAGATAGGGTCCTACGTTCTTGGACAATGCTCATCCTTGTTCCTGGTTTTGGAGACTAGGAAGATCAGTTTTACTTAGAGGCTATCACCACCACAACCATGATTAGATCTGTTCATTTCTTCTCTATTTCTATTCATGGACACCTGGTATTTATTACCAATCTTTAAAAAGGTATACACTGGAGCAAATATCACAGACAGGAGGAGAGTGTGTGGGGTTCTACAGGGAAGAGCAAGATGGCCAATTTTAGATATGACTATCATTAAACATGTATATATAAAGGTTACCTGTCTGGCACTTCTTCCATAACTTATATATCAAAAGAAGATTCTGACTTTTATTTGTTTATGTACAAAACAACAAGAGGTCATAAAAGCATGTGTATGTGCCACTTTCTTTTTTTAATGCTGCAATCTGTGTAGTGTTGAAAATAATAGCATTTGGGAAGACAAAGAAATCTGGGGTCGTTATGGTCTCAGCATATTGCAGTAGTCCTTTCAATGTCTTCCTTCACTTCTAAAATTGATTTTTGTTTTGCTTTTCTTTCTGATATCAACTAGAAAATTAGATGCTATGGAGTGAGCAAGATAAATAGCAAGAATTCTGATCTTTTTCCTCATTTAGAAAGCTGAGATTACTTTTCTATTGGCTAGCATTTGAGATGTGCTGATTTTCAAGTGCTTCTTAGAGCAAAGAAAAAACCCTAAAAAGTAAGTGTCTCTCCAAAGCACTTTCTAGCAAAATGGATAGCAGCACAAAATCTTTACATTAAACTTACACTCAAGTATCTGAAAGAAAATCTAATATAAAACTATTTCTCATTGAAGTATGTTTCTATTTAGGTATTTCTGGGAACTTCAGTCCAATTAAACAAAATCTGACATTAAGTTCTCAGTTGACTTAGGCTGAAGTTGATCTATTGCCCTTTGTTAAAAGAAAAAATAAATGAGTTGCTGAAAATATGTAGAGTATATCTTTGCTTTGTTGAATTACAGGAACTAAGCACTCACAGAGAATGTTAAGATATTAATATTGGAAGGATTATCTAGAACCTATCCTTTCCTGGCTTGCACCTGATTAATTCCAAGGCTGAATACTGAAATGCTTTCTTAGGCAAAACTCTCCTTATCATTAAATTCTGAGACAGTATTAAAGAGTTGGAATCCAGATTTGCAAAGGCATTTAGATACTTAAAGGTGCTGATAGGCATCAAATAGGATTTGTAAAAAAGCCTACACAGGATATAGGACAATTAATTTTTAGAAATAATGTATATTAGATGTCAAACAGACCTGGTGTTTTGGAAATATCATTGGACATTTCCATGCAAAAGTAAGTGCCTAACAGAGTTTTTACAGTTTGCCGTATATCTGGAATTCCTTTAAAATCCATCTCTCAGATTAAGAGAGTTGAAACAGATACAAGAAATTAATATATCAAATAAAAAAAAAAAAGTGCCAACCTGTGTGGCTATCTGACAGAACGTTCTGTCAAGTTCTGAATGTTCACATTATAAACTACTCTCTATGCATATCTCATGACTTATGAAAACAGGAGGGTGTAATACATACAGAGGCTAGATTACCTGACTTTACAAAGCTGTTTATCAGAGCACACTTGCTTTGTCTCAGCATTTGAAATACATTTAGAGCACACAAGCTCCTTCTCAATTGCAAGTCGAGTACAACTGTGTGATCTATTACATTTTTCTCCTGCTGAAATCCAAGGAAATGAAATTGCTGCCTTGAGCCATGTTTTGAGCAGCTAACTATTGCCACTTGAACCAAATCAAGCTTTAAAACTTATGCTTCAAGACTTCTTCAGTAGCTACAAAGTCCCCCTCCAAGCCTCCAAATCAGCTTCTGATGGCAACATTTTGTTGCCCCCACAGGTATTTACCTTTTAAATCAATCACTGCTGAGTTCCTTGTGTGTTGATCTTACCCAAGTACAACCATAGGTCGCTAACAAGTATTTATAAGAAATAACAGTGTGTCTAAAATGTTAGTGTGCCATGACCACACACGTGAAACAGCCCTGAGCGTGAAGACTTAACACATGAATCTTGCTGTATCCCTGTGCAATGAGATAAACAAATCTTTGCCTTTCAGCTTTTTGTAATCAAACAGAGAAAACCAAGAGAGATTTCTTTTGTTCTGTAATTTTATGTGTGTCACTGCCATGCCTTTCCCAGTTCATTTGTTGTGATTTATATTTTCAGAAAGCGTATGTTGTGTTGCATGAGAAATGTCTCTGTTGAATTGTACGACTGCAATAATTCTAAATGAGCTCAGTGTCTTAATCTGATGGTTATTTCTTCTTTTTATAAAACCAGTGTGTACAATGGTTGTATTACTTACAGTAATTAATTTTTTTCTCATCCTGCAAGTCCTTCACTGTGCGGGAATCGCCAGAATATTTTTTGTTGTTGCACATAGTAAACCAAAACAAATATCCTGCAGCAAGTTTCTATTTAAATATTGTGCCACAGATCAAACTCTGCTTTAGTTGTAAGGGTTCAGATAAACCATCAAGAAGCTCGAAAGGAAAAGGAAGATTTTTATAAAACTTCAGCAAGACTTCTGTAAAAATCAGCATGAGTACACCAAAGATGACTGAATATCCAAGGTGGCTGGAAAACCACATGTTATCTGCAGATTTCTCTTGTGAAGATGAAAGAAGAAAATCCACAGAGCACGTGAGAAAAGCAGAGTACAAGGATTAAAGGACCAGAGTCGGCCTTAGTTCCTGTAACTGGGAATCTAGAAAAGCTGGGCTCTGGGAAAGTGCACTCGAATTGCAGTGTTAATATTGCTTACAGCAACTGGCCAGCAGGCTGTACTTGTGTAGCAGACCAGAGAAAATCTAAGGTCTTGTGGCCACATCATGACTACAAATATGTAAGCAGCAGTGTGCCTTTTGTAGTAGGGGGCTTGTCAGCCCCTGATATTAGGAGCCTTTTCCTATGTAACTGAACTGGGGTTAAGGGCTTAGGGCAATATAGACAACGTGCTATATCCCAGTAAAGTCACATTAAACATAAATTTTTCTCATGGATTTTAAGTTGCAGGAGATGCAGAAGAGCCAAGAGATCAGAGAGTCTGCTTCCCTCTGGTGACAGGGGCTGTTCTTCATGCATCCATTTCAGTGCTTGGTACTGGGCAGTCAGCCTTATTTTAAGCACATCAGGCAACGACACACTTAGCCTTTCCCATTTCCCATATCCAATCCTAGTAGAACTACTCCCATTCCTAACCTTCCAGCCCTCTGTAAAAGAAAAATTTTAATATACATGCTGAACTAATACAGCATGGGATTTGGGGAGTGCGCCTTTTTTTTTTTTTCTCAAATTGTAAAGAATTATTTTAAATTCAAAATAAATTAAAATAAAATAACCTTACCAGTTTGAACCAAGGAGAAACTATTTTACAGCCCAATACAAGAAAGATATCTGATGCCTGCCCCAGGTATAGTATTGGAATTCGAAGCACTGCTTTCTCATACCTTTGAATTTTTGAAGGTGGTGATAATGAAGTGGCCCAGTTTATACACTTGGCTTTGGCATCCTCACGTTGCCGAAAGTAAAGATATTACGACTTTGGCAGCAGGAGCTTGAAGGCCCACACTTATATCTGTTAGATAAACTATGTCAGGAGACTTTTGGCCTAGTTGATGGCATCATACTTTCATCTTAATGTCCTTCATTGGGCTGGCTGTATGGGTGGTGAATCAGGGTTTCCTGAGTGAAAGGAACAGGAAATGGGGCACAAAAGGAGCCCCTGAGACAAGTCTGGGAGAATTATTGTCCAGACATGTTGAAAGGGAAGAAAAAATATCAAGTTTATAATGCTTGTCATGGATGAGAGCAGCTCATCCTGACCCAACAAGTCAGGATGCTATTGCGCTGTTGTGGCCAGTGCTGAAAATGGGGACAGAGAAGCACAACACACCAGCTTTGGTGGCTGCAGAGGCCACAAGGTCCTCTCAGATCTGCTTTCTGTGGAATGCTCACTTATTTCCCAGTAGTTCACTTCTGGTTTTGTAGAGTTCACTCTGCACAATCTGCACAGTCACTGGTGGTCACATCAGCCAGAGAGACACGTACTGTGCACAGACACTCTCTCAGCACACACACAGGGCAGTGAAAGCCAGACAGACTTGCCGTTTTCCACACAGCTACTGTTACAGGCTCCCAAAATACATGAGTTATTTGCTCATTATTGGCTGCCCAGTCCCAGGCGGGGTGCTTTCCAAATAACATGAAGACACTAATCTCTCCCTACAGAACACAATCCAAAATAGGGAAGATCTTGTTGGAACAGCGGTAAGGGACACCAGATACGAGCAAACAGCTCAAGGCAATTAGCAGAAATCACCCCCCTAAAGTACTTTTGTTGCTGCAGTCATGACACAGCAACTTTACATTCTCCCATTGCCTTCATATCATGTCACCATTCAGTACAGCAATTTACCCCCTCTGTCTTGTTCAAATCTCAACCACACTTCTCTAAAGAGCTCAATGTTTTTTGTTTCTCATCTGGCTAAACACAAAAATTCTGCAGTAATAAAGTGTATTTCCCAGGAAAGGTTGAGTGAATCAGCTGAATGAGAACTTCAGGACTCCTGCACAATTTTAACTGTTTATGTAGCTATCTAAAGAACAGAAGAGATTTTTTTATTATTATTATTATTATATCTCTTTCTTATGAATAAGCCTCTGAATAGGAAGAGAGCTTCTCATTTCTACCTATCACAAGTTACTTCATAGCTGTGGCACGAGCAGTGCCATCCTACACTAGCTGAGGAGTGAGCCACTCATCCATGGCTGAAAGACAGTCAGTGCTCTGCATATTCTGAAATATTCTGAAATTTCACTGCTTGAAATATGACCATTTTCTCAGTAATGGTACAAAAATATTCTGAAAAATATCTCAGTAAACAGATATTCTCCTGGGCAGCATGTTGGGAAACTGGGCTAAATGCTGTGGCTTTCAGATATGCTAATAGATGAGATGTATTTTCAGCACTGGTCCTAAGAAGAATACACTGAGCAAATGTCACTCTTATAACCAGTAAGTGAACGTGACTATGGCTAATAGCGCTTTCCTTCCTCCTCTGCCTAACCTCAGAGATTATGTCCCATTTGCTTATTGGAAATATTCGTGCTTTCCCAAAGATTCACCATGAACTGAATCTCCCTGCCAACAGGACCTTGTATGTGGAGTTATTCTGCATTTGTTTCTCACTCTTGCCTATCCAGCCAATTCAAATTATCATGTTCATGCAGCATTTCTGCCAGCAGAGGAGGGAGTGCGAGTCATGCCTAACTTTGCATTTGGTTATGCCACCCTTCAGGGTCATCAAAGCAATACAAAGGAGGTCTACACTTAAACTAGGTGACCCAAGGCTACATTTAATTTTACATATACTGTCAAAGCAACAAACAACCCTGGGCGAAGTGTTGAACAAGTAGCACTCACAAGGAGATGAACAGAAAGAAAGAGGCAATGAAGAAAACTAGTATTGATTGAAGTGAAACATAGGGAAACCATCCCTTCAGAAGAACAGATAACATGAGGCAGGGATCGTCTGCACAGTAGGCTATGACTTCTGCATATTTTTGGGCGTGGACTTGCCAGACCCAAGCTCATGCATCAAAACATCTCTCAGCTTTCAGCACCTCAGTGGCAGGCATCAGAACCTCCAAAGTCATTCTAACAGAAACTAGGCTCAAATTTAACATTCTAGTTGAAATGCACCTCTACAAGTGAAATGTAAATTTTTCTTTTATCTGCGGATAGCTTTTTTTCTAGCCCTGCTGGAAACTGGATGACAAAGATTCCTGGGAAGTTTTCATATGGCAGATAACCCCAGAAACACCCCATTTCATCAAGACACCTGCCACAAGCAACAGGTCTATAATGCCAACTGCAATGAAATCCTTGAGAAGTAGCATGCAGTATCTCACTGTTTATGAATAGCAATGGGTATGTTACTGCTCACAGACCCATGAGCTCAGCAAAAACCTCAGGTAATTTTTCATTATACTGCAATCCTCTGCACCTTCAAATCAATCAAGGTTCTGCCATGAACTTCTAAAACAGGGTAAAATAGCTCAGGACATGCAAAACCCCACAACTAGGAGATCACAGCTCACAGTGTGGCATAAAACAACACAATCTGTACCAGCCCAAATAAAAAACACCCACTGTTGCATGATTTATAACAAAGCATTTTCAGGGCTGCCTTTGAAAGAAGTGAATTCTGGAAGGTAAAACACAGATTCAAAGAAAGTGTTTATCTATTAAAAATTGCTATGATTTCTTTCTTATTTAGAAAGAAAAAAAAAATAAAAAGTTTTCCTTATGCTCAAGCAAAGCCAGCCATGGCTTTGCACACCTCCGAGCCATATAAAGCAGACAAAGGGAAGTGGTAGTAGCACACATCCAGATCCTTTTTTGTAACATGTACTGAGACCTGTCTCACTTAATAGGTCAAGATCCCTGTTACCTATATACATAAATGCATATAGACAGACTAACTCAAAACATATATAACTCACAGCATGTTTTGAACAGGGGAGTTTTCTGTAAATACCTACACTCAGAGGGGCGGCTTCAGTCCCTGTTGAGGCTCTGCTGGAGTATCAGGGTCTTAATAGCTGTGTGGTGAGACCAGGGCATCCAGACAAGCAGTTGAGCATCTTCTGCCCCTCTTTTAGGGGATTCCTACAAGCACACCCACAGCATTCTGAAAGAAATGCCACAGTGCTGCTGCAAGCAGGGAGTGTGATATCCTGGTAGCAATGGAGGAAATCCTGGCTTCCCTTCATGATGTTTCATTCCTTAATTTCCCTGTAGCCAGGGTTTTGATGGATGACTTTGATAGATTACAGCAAGGATGAAATGCCACCTGTCTCTAAAACAGCCTCCAAAGGCCGTCTGGGCAAAAGCAATAGAATGATGTAACCCCCTCAGTCTGTTGTTTGGCCTGCAGCTTGTAACTACTGCTGGCAGCCTACCAGGCTGTGTGTGCCTCCAGCCCCAGCTCTAGATGACCACAGTGCTGCTCTGCCTCTGTGACACCCCTTGGCTGCCAGCTCCACCTGTCTTCACTCACACACAGCTGCTTCTGCTTGCATGCCTCAAGCAATGTTTCCTTTCCTTCCTTTGGCTCAGAGGATTAGCAAATCAAGCTGGATACTAACCCAGGAGGCAGCACAGTGCCCCACAAAGAGCCAACATTGTGTGACAGCCTGCTGTGCTGTGTCCCAGCTGTGTGCTCAGTGGCCCCAGGTCTGGAACAACTCAGAAAGCATTGAGCCCAGTGCCCCTGGCATCTGACTTGGATCAATGTAAACAAATTACTAAGAACTACTCAAAAAACCCACATGAACTATACAAACTGTTTCAGTTCTCTGTGGTCAGGAGCTGGACGCGATGGTCCCTGTCAGTCCCTTCCAACTCAGCACATTCTGTGATTCTGTGCGATTCTGGGGAAGAAAGTTTTAGCACTCACATTTGAACCTTTTATCACAAAGTCTCAGTTCACCACTTCAAGTCAAAGTTATGGGCAGGATTATGCTATGTAGGACCATAAAACACAGATATTTCGGGATTCAGTTTCCTTAGATGCAATGAGACTGAAATTCTATATTGTGCTGTTCATAGCAGATAATACTGCTCCTCTTTCTTTCCACCCATGACATGTTTATCTCCAGCAGCAACAGTACATACTTCAGGCTGCTGGCCAGCTGTAATAAGATGGATTCATATCTCAGGAGGAACAAGGTGGTCTCTGAAAGCCTCTTCTTTCTGAGACTGACTCTGGACCTGGCAACAATTACAGCCAGGATAACTGAAAACAGAACTGAAAAGTATTTGTGGTATAAAAGGTTGTTTGACTAATGGCTTCAGAGGAACAGTTTAACAGAGAGGAAAATTTAAGTAACTGTTTGGGTTTATTAAAAGAGGGATTGTCTGGGGTCAGTTCCTTTAAGAGTTAACATCCCTCAGGGCCTGAGATGCTTCTGGTGCTGCTTGTAGAGATGTATTAGAGTCTGAAGCATGGATGAGAGGTACAAATCCTGCTCTGGGTCTCTGCCTAGAGGAGGAAGGAAAAGCTGTGGAGCAGTGGGAGAGAGCAGATGGGGATGACAGCTTTTTTCTGCATCTGAATTACCAGGGCCTTGAGGTATTGTCAAACCCTGAAGGTAACAAGGGTGTCTGTACCTTAATACAACATCACTTCAGTTTTTTACAGGCTGGACTGAGGAAACTAACTTATTTCATATGACCTATACAATACAGATAGAGCTTCTGGTTACATGAGCAATATGATTGCCAGCAGGACCCTAACAGTTAAAGGTTTGGTAATGTTTTATTTTCTCTCTGAGTTCCTAGGAATGTAAAAAGAAACAAGGAGTCAAATGTCTGAGTAAAAGAAATCCAAGTAGTATTTATGAATTTTTTCGCTAGGCAAATGCCATTACTTAAACAGACTCTCAAACACATGAAATGCTCTTAGGAGTTTCCCTGTTCCCCCAAGACAGCCTATTCATCCGTGTGTGTCTGTGTGTGCTTTTAACTTAATAAAACCTCCCCAGCAGTGTGTTGTTGAGCTACGGAAAATGTAATCCTTCTATAGGAAGCATTCAGCTCTGACTCATTATCTGTATCTAACCACAGGATCATGAGCTCAGACACACAGACTGTCCCTTATATCAGCACAAGAAGCCCACAGCATTCTTTTCCTCATCATTTTTTTCACGTAGCATAAAGTTCTGTTTGATTTTTTATCCCAAACATGGATACTGTAACAATCTAAAATAATGAACGAGTGAGAGAGTATGGGTAAGAGAGACAGGTTCTTTGGCAATGTCCTTGTTAAGCTGCTGGCAAGTTGCTTTGCTCAGGATGTGGAACAGCAGCTGAAAACAACCAAACACCAAGCCACTATCAGGAAGCCTCAGGACTGTAATGCTGTTGCTAGGGATCCTGCTTTCAAAGTGCCATAGTTGAATAAAGTAGGTCAAGAAAATTACCATTATAATGATATTTTCCTTGCAGTTCTCTAGCCAGTCCCCTACCTGGCCCTGTGCTTCCGTAGGACCTCCCTCATTGCTTCATTTTGCCTTTCTGTACAGTGGCCTATCTGCACAAAAATGGCAAGAAGCTCCATTTCAGCCTCGTGGGAAAGACTCAGCTTTTTTTAGAAAAGGGAGCTGTTGCACAGAAGCCCTCAGGCTGAGAAGAACCCACACTTCCTAGGTGAGCTCTGCAAGTTATTGCTGTCTCCTATTCCAGCAAACAGCCACCCTCTAACATAGACTAAGTACTGAAAAGATGGATTTAAGGATGGACGTATTTAATGAGAAAACCTGATTTAGGTGCCCATTAAGATACATACTTGTCTTGCTGTGTCTCTTTGGCAGACCAAGCATCATGTTCTTCACTCCTGGGATCATTGAATAGTTTCCGTGGAGGTGCCTAGCCTTGTTACACTATCCACCAAAAAAACAGGCACATATTTCTGTGATAATATCCTAATTTAATGAGTTAACACTAATCACCTAACCTAGGAGCCCCCAGATGCCAGACATCTGCCCTATTACAGCCCTACCAGTACAAGCTTGCTTTTTGACTTAGGTCAATTTGCTTAGGGGCTTACCCTATGAATCAGGCAGGGTTCAGGACTAAGACAATGTTCCCAAAATGTACCAACCAAGAAGAGCCTTGGAAAGACCCTGTCAGCCCTGATTAGGGCAGTTCCTCCCCTGCTTCCTTGTGGGAGTAGTCGTTTTAGCTGGCCTATATCATCACTGTGGTCTAATCTTCATAGGCCAGATGGTAGCCAGTGTTTTGGAAAGTGGTGGCCAGGCCTGATTCACTTCTGTTCTTCCCATTTTGAGAACAAACATATGTTCGCTCTGCTGCTGTGCTACTACTCAGGAAGACTAAGATCAGGTTGTTTAGTTCATGGCACAACCCAACACTTAACCCCCTTTCGAGACAGCCATCCTGAGCACTGCCAAGAAAATGACTCAATACATGACATTAAGAAATAAATTGCTCTTCTGTTCTATCACCAAAAGGAAAATATTAATATCTACTTATTTAATAACTAGGAATTAGATATTGTTTGCACAGTTTTTACTTACAAAAAAGAGGTAAGAGGTGTTAAGTGTTTTTAAAAAATACTAAATTTGAAAAATTGCATGAAAATTAACTCCTATGAAAACAATAGGCCTTTTATGCTTGCACAATAACTTTTTATTCTTCAGCAGTGTTGCTGTTGTTGAGCTTTACCATTTCCTTCATAAAGGCCAACTGTCTGATGAGAAGACTATTAACAATGAGTGCTGGCGATACATAATCTCTGTCTCCATCTCAGAAAGAGCTTGGAGGCAGGGAGAGGCAGTTGTATGCCCTCTGATAATAGCAAAGCCCAAAGTGGAGAATATAATTACACACATATTTTTGTTATACTTTTGCCTGAGGCTGTGGACAGTATTTTGGTTATTGCTCTTTTTTTTTTTTTTCATGTCAAAGATAAACAGATGATGCTAGACAAGTACTTCCTTTGGTGCCCTCCTCTGCTTACAAAGATTGCACTGAGGGCACTATTTCCATGAAAATGGCAGAAGCAAAACAGAATCAATCACCATATCTAGAGATCCCTGATTCTGCCTTCCCAAAGGGGTTTGTGTTAAATATCACTGCTTTCATTTCCTCTGATTTCTCTGTTTTGTTTGTCGTATCTGTTCTTTTTTTTCCTCCTCACTCAACCACTTCAGAGAGCAATTCACAAAACTTTGCCTTTGCCACATGCGTTAGGGAACCCACCCCAGATCCACAGCTTCATTTCTGCCAGGATGCCTGGTGAGCATTGACTTCCTGTGATATCTCATCATTTTATAAAGACCTACTTAACTGCTTCATCTGGTTAGCTCGGCACCCCAGGATATGGTACAGCTGCTCCCTATAAGCAGGTACACAAGTGTAACAACGGACATGGTTCACAGCAACTAAAATTACTTACAACATCAAAGGAGATCTCCAGGAAAGAAGAAAAAGACTATGAATTTCATAAATACCCAGTTTTTATCTAGAACTGGAGTCAGATGGTGTCTGTTGTGCTCTGAGGCTTGGCCATCTTGTTTTGTTTCACAGCAGTTGCAATTTTCCTTTGATTCTGATGGTCTATTGTGCAGTTTTCCCATTAATTCTATTTGGATTCATGTAAAGGCTTTGACAGGACCAGATTTCTTCTATATGTTAAAGTGTTCCTTGGTCCTGCTGTTATTTATGTATTTGTTCCCTAGGTTTTTTAAGTACCTGGGAAGAGGACTCCAGGTACTGTTAACTGTCCTTTAAGATACTTTGACAAAAATGCCAGTTCTAATTAGATCAAACAGCCCAGTAGTGAAGTCAGCCTTGTACATGTTCCCCATTTATACCCTTTCCAGTACAGTTCTCCATGCACCTGGCCCTCTGCTCACCTCCTGGGGATGAAGACAATTTCTTTAGGTCCTGCAGGGAAACAGCACTAGACGCCCACACTTTCACATTTCAGGCTGCTCCAGCACAGGTACTGCTGCTGGCTACAGCTGCTGCAATGACAAGGACAGCAGGAGAATACAGAGAGTGTGTCTGTAATGTGTAATTTCCTTTGGCACCCTACACTTTCATGCTATCCTTTCCAAAGCCAGGGCATTTAACACAACACAGACACTTTGTACAATGTTGGCAAGAAATCTTTGTATTCAACACATGTTACTGGGCATCTGTTCTGATCCAGCTGATAGCAGAAGAATTTGGAAATGTAAGAGAATAGTCCTGTATTAATAAGGGATTTCAGTATATATTTGATTACTAGAAGTTCAGTCACTACCAGTGATAGGAAGTAGCACTTCCCACTGCTCCCCAGCCACCCTGCTCCATTACAGAGAGCAGCACAAAATAAGTTTCAGAAATACTAGAGAAAGCAGGGAATTAAGGAGTCATATGCAGTGCTTGTAGCCACAGGCACTCCATGGGAGTCAAACCAGGCCAGGAGAACTTGTCAGAAACAGGAGAGAGGGCAGTCCTTTGCTGCTTTAAGTCTAGAGGAACTGCTGGATCAGGGTGCAAATTAGAACATCCTCAGGTGGGAAATCAAACCAGCTTTCAAAGGTCTATAAACACTTTCTCAACATTAGCTACAGCATGAGAAAGACCAGCATCTGTAAAGAGGAGAGCCTCTTTCCTGGGTGAAAGTCCTGTCTGCCACATCTGGTGTTTCTCCAGAGAAACATCTCTGATCCACTGACTTTGAACTCATCACGTGTAAGGGTTGCCATGGGGACATGCTGACATTGTGCCATTTTAACATTTATCTTCCGGATTCCTCAAAGAAACGACTACATAAGCTTCTAGGCAATAAATATGCATATAAAAATGTGAATGTACAAACCAACCCATCAAGCAGCTTCAAAGCTGCAATATACCCCCATCCTGGCAGACTTGAGTCTTAGCTGCTGTTTGCAGAGTAGCTGTGGGAACATTCACTGTCCCCAGACTCCTCTATGCCATGAATGCAAAAAGGAAAAATGTTTGGGTGAATGGCTCATAAACATAGCTTGTTTTCACAGAGAGATAAGACAGGGAAGGAGGAAGCTGTGCATTGTTAAAGAGAAATTTCTGAACATCATTCATAAAGCTCTACCTGTGTTTTACTTATGGTACCTTTTAAGCAAATTCATTCATATGGCAAGGAGACAAAATTGACATAAAGGGCTGTAATCTAAACTTCCTGCTGAACAGCTGTGTGGAAGGGGAGAAAAACCTGAGCTCTTACACAAAAATGCTTGTGGGTTCTCATTATTTAGATGTTTTACCTTTGCTGTATTTGGGAGAAGAAAAGAAAAGAAAAGAAAAGAAAAGAAAAGAAAAGAAAAGAAAAGAAAAGAAAAGAAAAGAAAAGAAAAGA
>VZUI01034271.1:0-44233 GCA_013401135.1 Cettia cetti
GCGGCCGCTGTGAGGGAGCGGGGCCGGCCTGGCAGCGGGGCCGCAGCAGGTGCAGCGCGGGAGGCGCTGGCTCCTGACGCGGGGCCCGCCGGGGGCACGGGAGAGCCCTCGGCGTCTCCAGGGAATTTTAGGTTTGGAGATGTATTTGTTATTATTCCCCACTCTAAATTACTTTTGGTGACTGGAAATAGCATGCTTCTATTCAGGTCATAGGCCTTCGGCCCCGTGCCTTCATAGTATTGCTCGTGTGTGCTTTTCAAAAATATTCCTCTCCCACTCATGGTGCGGATTCAGCTACGAGCCTGCAATTAGCACGATAGGGCGATTCCTGTGGTGGAGTGCCAGCAGCGTGAATTCTGCTCCCTCAGGGCACCTGCGTGGGTCAGCTGGGAAGTCTGGCGGGAAGGGAGCCCGTGAGGTGCCTCACAGCGCTGCCGGGGGTGAGAGGCGAGCCAGCTCCAGGGTGTTCAGCTTCCCAGCCCTCCCGAGCGGGACACGCTTGTGTGGGTTTCTCAAGCTGATGTTTTCCTAAAACCTCGGAAGCATAGTCACACCACTGCTGGAACACATAGCTGCTAATCAGTGATGCTTCTGTCATCCTCTGACTGCATCCTTGCAACCTCATCCTGAACGGTTTAGACTTCCTCTTTAATACTGCTATGAATTTGAATGTGACTTACTTCTTTTGGCAAGTTAGTGCTTCAAGAACGAGTTATCTCCCATCAATTTCTTGTCCCCTGATACTCCACTCTTACTGCACTTCGGCAAGTAGGGCCTGTGCTCTCCAGCTGTTACGAAGTTCCTACCACAATCTGCTTCACTAACCTGCTTTTATGAGTCAAGAATAGGGGTTGAGGATGATCTAAAAGAACAGGAGTGGTGGTCAAACTGTGCTGTGGTACTGGAGTGTGGAGGAGACTGATTCTGGTTTGGTATATGCTAAACGTTACATGGTTACCGGGGGAATTTGATAGATAGTAAACATGTGTTGAATTACTTATCTTTTTAACTATCCTCTGGTGAGTTTATGAACACCAAATAGATTTGTTTTTGTTGTTGTTGAAAATGTATAGGTGATTTTTAGATATTTAAATTGCCTGGGAAATTTGCCTTAAAAAGCAAGTTATTCCTACATATTACAGAGATGATAATGGACATAATATCACTCACTTAAATAGTGTGCCTAAATCTGAAGATGAGAAATGCATCTCAAAGAAATACAATTTCTTAGTCTGTAGTTTAAAAAGGCTCAGATAATCATTGCATTATTTAGTTGTGCTTTGACTAAATTGCTCTTGAACAAAACACAGCTGTTCCATTCCACAGCGAGACTGCAAATTCATCACGTGCACTGAATCTTTGAACTCTGTGGAGCAAAAGTGGTTCTGGGTGAGTGCTTTAAAGAACAGGGTGATGCCAGTCTTGAACAAATACTTATCACATGGCACCCACTCTGCCACGTGGGCCAGGCTGATGCTCTCTACAGTTGATTTAGAGAGGAAGGTATGAGGCTGTAAAGTTATGGGATGTGTTACTCAAACTGCAGTGCTTTAAAAATCAGTATTTCTGAGCTGCACATCTGCTAACATTCTGTTGTTGTCTATTGGGCACGGTAACAAGTGGAAACAGAAGAGGAATGATGGTTTTGCAATGCTTTCACCTCACCTGTCACTCCTGGTGTTTACACAGAGAGGAGCCTGCCAGTGTCAGAAGCTGCGTTTTTCACATACCTGCCCTGCAGCCAGTTCTGTCTCCTCAGCCTCTCTTGTGGAGCTGCCCAAGTCCTGAGCTGGCAATTAAAAAAAAGAAAAAAAGGAAAGAGAGCTAAAAAAGTAAAGCAGAATTAAAGTGCAGCAATCTGCTTATTAATCCTTCTTTTCAAGAAATGTTTGTGAAAAACAGAAATAGATAAGAACTCTCATGGCTGGCTGTTGGCAGCTCTGTGTTTGGGTAAAGGCATGAGTTTGGGTGTAAGGTGGTGTACCTGAAGTGTCAAATGTAGGGATCCCTACGGATTTATGGCTCAGTTTTGGCCTCCTATGAGAAAGAGAAACTTCCTCCTGCAGTTGCAAAAAGGCTGCCTTTTCCTGTTGGGTAGGGTAAGTTCTTCCATGTGGAGAAAAAGACTGATACAGCCCAAGGCCAAGACAGGAATCTTATGTTTTGAAATTGCAAGCCTTCTTATAATCCCTGTAATTAGGAACTAAAACTGAAGTCTCTGATTGTGTGAGAAATTGCCAACATTACTTTTTTTCCCCCCATGTTTGCTGCTGTGGATTAATTCAAAATGCAGCATTAAAGGCTAAATAAACTTTTCTGTTGATGTGACTCATCAATAGATGAGGGAATAGTAAGAAAATAAGAGAAAGAAGGATGTTAAATATTTTAAGAAATGGAAGAATAAGGGTGAGGAGTGACATTAGAAGACATTAAAATGTTTGTATAAAAGTTGTTGAAGATGCAGAAGTGGTGCCAGATTAGTGACTGTGCAGGAGGTCACTGTAGTTGAGATCCAGTGATCTGCAGGCTGTCATGGCAGCATCCCAAACGCAGACGGCAGCTGGGTGATGAGCACACACCCTCAATGTCACTGTGTTGTTCTACATAGCTTTAACACTATGAAGGTGTTATTGGATGTACCTTACTGGCTCCTGGCATTGTTGCTTGATCTTTATTTCCTGAGTGTGAGATTTCTCTAACACTCCAGCATCACAGAACGTATTTTACATGGTGATTAGTACTGATGAAGGATTTCTCTGTACATCAAAATGTTATTGGTAATCAAGTTTGACACTCAGTTCTGCTGTTCTGCTTTTCATTTCTGTGTTGTCAGGTGCTTCATTCACGCACACACAGATGTTTGGGTCGTGTCCAGAAGGGCCTAAGCTAATCAAGGTCCATAGGCAATAAAGGCCCAGCAGGATCCTTGGCTCATGAGACATGTGGGGATGTTTAGCTTGTTCTTCCAGTTGCTTGGAGGCACAAACCGTAGTGCCTTTGCAGTGAGGAATGTTATTCCTCCACTACTGATCAGGATTTCTGTTGAGAAGAGAATGGGTCAAGAAATAACTTTGGTTCAGTCCAACAAGGAGTTTCTGAATGCTGTTGCTTCTCCAAGGCTGCACACATCTTTTTACATGGAAGCAGCTGGAATTCAGGCTAATCCCTGAATGTCCTAATCGAAAATGGACTATTTTAACAAATTTCTGCAAGTGCAGCTACCGTAGCAAAACACCAGCTAAAACAGCAAACCATTTTGCTCTCTGGCAGGCCATGCCCCTAAATTACTAATCTGGTGATTGCAAATATTTTGACTTTGAATAGTTCATTTAAATCAATGGAACTGCCTGCTGCTTACTGCAGCTAAATATATACATAACATTCTGAAGAATCAGAGCAGACTTAAGTAATCTTGTTTTGCAGAATTTTAATTAACATATACTTTTGGGAAATAGCTGTGTTCTGAGAGTCTATGAAAATAGGTGAATGTGAATAAAGATGCCATTAGTTACTTCCCAAGCTTTAGAAATTAACCTGAAATATTCCTGACTTTCACTGCAACAGAACATGAGATGAAATCAGACCCCCAAATATAGAAATTTTATCTTCCCTTGATAGGAGCTGAAACTTGTATGGCCATCCTGTGACATATCCAAAGAACAATGTGAAATTCCTACAGCCTTCCTGTTGGAGGAGATTTACTACAATAACAGTTGAGAGACTTGGGCTTCCTGTCCTGCCCCCTCAGTGGTCTGCTGTTGCCTCAGCATCCTGTTTTGTGTCTTTGTGCTTTACACGGTAGTGCTCACACCAAGGTGTGGCCTTGGCATCTTAATTCCCAGTATTCCCTTCTTTTAGAGTAGTTAATTCAGCAGTTCTGATATTTTGATGTTTTAATGTGATTTAAGTATGAGGAGGGGGAAAAGAAAGTCTTACCTTGCTTCTGATTTCCCAATCTCTTCTTAAAATGCTCTTTAGTCTCTTCCTCTGTGAAAACTACCTTGTACAATGACCTCTGCTTTTAATAAATTCTCTAAAACTTCCTTATTCCTAACTTGAACAATTTGATGTAATGCACTGGTACTTCTTGCTTGGGAACATGTTTGCATATTTTGCTCTCATAACCTGTGTGAGAGCCTTTCTATTGTTGTTTTAGGATAAGTACTCAATTTTGAAACAACATGTTTAGGGCTTAATTGAAAAGTGGCTTTTGTGGGATTAAGCCTCTCCTGTTCTGCTGTGGGGTTTTTCTTCCTGCTGAGAATGAAATGGAAGTAGCAGGTGACTCTTCATTGCACATTTTGTATAAAAACTGTTTAGTAATGACTGAAGGGCCTGAACAGATGGATTCTGGATTCTAAAGCTGCTGCTTCTGGTAGTTTCATAAGAAAAGCTGGAAAAAACCTACTTCGTGTAACCATAAGAGATGGAAATTCTCTGTGTGGCACTGTTTATGTATTTGTTTTGATTCCCTCTTGTTCATCTCCTTTAATGACCTGATGTCATTAGCACAAGAATCAGCTTCCTGTGCATTGTAGAATGTCAGATGTTCTCTCCTTAATGGATATATATTTGTACTTTTCTGGCCACCAGCACCCTGGGAACTCTGAGTACTGCTCTAATAAATGCTAATGCTTAAAGCTGCTTGAGTGGAAACATTCTGTAGTTGATTATAAGAATAAAAAGAGAAAGGGAAATAAAAGTAGCAAATTGAGGAGAAAATACTGACTACAAGCAGCTTTTGTTTATGAGGAAACTTGTGACACGCTATTATTTTGGCAGTGTGAGAGGATCTTTCATTTGCTGGAGAACTGCTGGCATTTGCAGATCTGCACTAAACCCACTGCTGACAGAGCTGTAACATGCTGGAAACACAGCCTGAGCCTGCAGTGGCAGAGCTGTGCAGTGTGTGAGCCTCTGCTCTTCCAGAGCCCATGGAGCAGATAAGGCACATCTTCCCCCGGACGTGAGGCAGCTGCAGCTTATGCTGGAGCTGCTGCTTTCAGATACAGCACTTCTTCCTCCCCAGCGTGTGTGTATGCAGAGTCTGAAAGGAAAAGAGGATTGGTGCTCTGGCCTGCAGCACCACTGCTGCCTTGGTGCCATGACTTTGGTAATAATGTCAAGAAACAAAATCATGTCACTTTTTTGTTAGTCTGAAAGATAAGTGATCAATGCTTGGCCAAGACAGTTGGTAGTCTCCTGTGCTTTATTTTATACAAACGGGTTTCCTGTCAGTACTGTGGGAGCATGTGTGTACTTGGGGTGGGGGTAATATGAATTCTTTTGCTTGCAAAATTGGTAAATAAAAATGCAGAAGGCTTTGTGTAAACATGGGATGTTTGGCATGTCCGAGAGAGGCTCCAAGGTGACACAGAGCTCACTAATCTGCTCCAAGTGCTGAGGAGCAGCTTTTTGGGGTCTGCCCTCTGCTTCACTACTCTGAGTCCTCAAAGCCACTGTAAGCTGGGCATGGAGCACTGCAGGAAGTCTGTCAGTTGTTTTCAAGCCTTTGAAAAAGGTGTAGGTGTAGCTGAGGCTCTGGCCAAAGTGTGGTGGCCTGGCCTTTGATGCTCTGGATGCTTCCCCCTTACCTAAAAAACTGTTTGCTAGAGACTTCTGAATGTACCCCCTAAAACTGGAGGGGAGGAAGTGGTGGGACCATCTTTGAACTGGTGACTTGTTTGCAACACTTGCTGCAAAGGTACTGTGGATTTATGACCCAAATAAAAATGAGTAAAAAGTTATCTTATTGTTTCTGCTTCCCAAAAGAACATGAATATTTTGGTTTTTCTCTTTCTGAAGACTGGTACTAAAAGGGTCAGTAACAGTCTTATAATTGACTTGACAAACATGATTACACTGTGGCTGTGGTGGTGTGACAGCTGGTCTTTTGAAATGAAATAAAAGAGATAACTAAATTGTATTGCAGAAGAGAAACAAGGTGAACAAGAGAAGCAAGTTCTGATCTGTAATTTATGCCAAATCTAAAGTATGCAAAATATCATTGCATTCTACTTCCATGTGTAACTTTTATTTTGGCCCAGAGATATGAGTATCAGCAGGAGCTTTGCATAGCTCATTTTACCAGTTGTGTGTGTGTCCAGTAGTCCAGAATCTTTCGAGGAGAAGGATGGCATATAAATTTAAGTGTCATCTTTATTAACATAAGTTTTGCTTTAGTCTTTAACTTACTTCTTTTATCTGTACTCAGGTTTTTGAAACAAATCTTGTATTTTACTGTGAGTGGCTGGAGGATACGAGCTCCACTTTCCAGCCACTGTTGATCTGACTTCAGCTGCTGGTGAAGCTATGATGCCTTGTCTGCACTGTTATGACATGCTTTAATTCTTTTAAAATATTTTTTATTGTGGTCAAAACACACCCTTTATGCTAGCAAAGAAATAGCCTGCAGCAAAGAAATTCAAGGTCTGTTTACTACTAACCTGTGTGTGCTGAGGCTGTTTAGTGTTGCATATCAGAGAAATGGGGCTAACATATTTCTTCTAAAATTCCCCTAAAGCAGCATCCTGTGCACGTAACACACCCCACCAGCTTTCCACTTCTTCCCAATATAGTTGCTTTTCCACTTAGGAAACAGCTACAGTCTTCCTTCTGATTCATGGAGATTAAATTATGATTGGTTCAGCTCATCACCAGGGTGTCCTGGGCTTCTTTGAAAGGAAGATTTTAACAATAAGTGACATTCTTTTTTGCTTACAGGAAAGGTTTGAAGTCTGCAATGGTAATTGCAGTGGGTTACTTTTGCACTGGTTGCCATAGGTACTGTGGCTGTTTCCAGATACTCTCCAGCCAAGTGAGACCTTGTAGCTCTCAACTAAAGCAGCAGTTCTTGCTCCTTTGTAATGACACATTTTGAGTTAACTCTTAAAGTCTCTGCCTTAGAAGGTTAACTTAGGACTAGTAAATGCTGAACCTGAATGAAAGGTGCCATTCCTTGGAGCTCAGTTTACTTGAGCTCAAGTGAAAACCAGTCTTCCTGATATGGTAATGCTATAATAAAGAGTTAATAAAGTAATTACAAATATATTCTGTTCAGAACTGAGATTGAACTAAATAGGTTGGGTGATTTTTTTTGACTTTTTATCTTTATTCAGTGTGTCAGAATCAATTGTTTGAGGTTGTTGCTGTCTGCATAACAAAATCGCAATAAACAACCACTTTCTCATAGATTTGCAGAACTATGGAGGGGGAGGAAATACATAGGAAGCAAGGCTGAGTGAAGCATATCTGTACTGAGGAATCATTGAGTTTTCCTTTTAGGAACTGGGTGGCAACTGGAAAAAGTTGAAGGATATGACATAATTTGTAAATTTTTTCTTTGTTACAGGCATCCTGTAAGCAGAGGCTTACACAGAATGTGTGCATTCTAGTACTTAGTAGATTTCCTTTTGTTTAAGCTGCTTTTTATGGACGCAGTTCAGCCATCCTGGACTCTGGAAAGCAGAAATGTACAAAGTTTAAAATCAAAGAATTAAGCCCTCTTCTGATGCTGAGCTGTGAACCCAGACTAGATTTGATTTTTTTTCTCCTACATAGCAGAGAAATTCTGAAGATGTCTGAAGCGGTGGCTCTCACTGTGCAGCTAAATGCATTGCTGTTTCCTTAATGTTTTTTGTCTCTACTAATGGAGCTGAAACGTGCTTTGACTAAAGCTTCTGACTTTCAGCAGTGTCAACAACACATCTGACATTGTTTGTGGGGCTTATGTTTTCCTAGTCCTTTTTTTTTTTTTTTTTTTTTCTCTTATGAGAACAACAACAGGAAGAAGTATTTTGGAGGGCTGGGGGTGCTCTGTCTGTTTTGGATGTATTTCTTGCCTGACCTTTTAAGAGGTTATCTGTCAGTGTCAGAGTCATTATAAGCAGGCATTGTTACTTTAACTAAGCTAGGAAAGGAACTGAGTCTCATAAACACATTAGCCTTAAAGAAGAAATAAAAAGCCACATTCTGTTTTCCCTTGATGTGACATGACTGCAGCTAGCGCTGAAAGGGCTGCAAACACATTGCCATCTATTTGAAGTACCGAAATAACTCGTTAAATTGGGCCGTCAGTGCCACAGAATGTGTGGCATAAAGCAGGCCTGTGTTGGAGCCTGCTGACTGACACAATGCTTTCTGTTTGCTGCCACGGGAGGTACTCATACACGGCTGTGAGGATGTGACAAGGCCCGTCTTTCAGGAGCACAATGGCAAAATGCATTTCAGCTTGTTGTCACTGGGATCTAAAACCCTGTGGTCTTTCCCCTCCCTGCCTTTCTGTCACAAACCACTCATTGCTGAGCAACATCACAGACCAGTTGCTTCCACCATTTCGTACTCCCCAGCAAAGCAGCTTTATGCAGAACTTTCTAAATGTTACCTGGGAAAACCAAATCTTGTCCTTGACTTTGCTGTAGGTGCCTTAATGTGGTATTTGCTTTGGTTGTGTAATTTGATACTTTGTGAGACTCAAACACTCCATGAACAATGGATAAAGTGGCTTTTTATGATGTCGATTCTTATTCTTTATTATGCTTGTAGAAAATGGCTGGAACATGTGTTGTGTACTGTAGTTGTTACTGCTTGCCACAAGACTGTAGTGAATATAGGAGTTGTTTTATGGTAACCTCCTTTTGGATGGGACTTGTTTACAGATTCAAAAATATTACAGCAAGTGTGTGCTTCTTATAAAGCATATGGCTTGAATAAAGCATTGAGTGAACAGGAGACCATGAGCAGATCATGTAGCATTATTGTCTCCCAGATGCCTACCTAAAAGCGTCATCTAAATCATGAGTCTTGGAGTCTCTTATCCTAGTCCCCAGTCTCAGCTCTTTGCATCTTTTACCTGGGTGGTTTCTTTGGAAAACTTCCAGTAAGAGTAAACTGAATGGTAAGGGCTGGAGGTTAGCACTGAGCATGACTTTTCTTGTGAAGGAAGGAGAGTTCCAAGTAACTTTGTTAGAGATTTGCATCTACCACAATGCTGAGATCTTGATACTGTCTGTGGTGAGATTGTTGACTGCAAGCAAGAAATGCTGTGTAGTGAGTAGAAACAAAATGCGTATGTTCAGAGGCTGGAATTGAAGGTAGCAGTTCCCATCTGAGAGCTCAAGAGAAAGAGGTACCATCTGCGACTGGAGTGTGAGGCAACAGTTTGAAAATATGATTCATACACTTCTTCCTCTTTACATTCTTGAGAAAGCAGTTGTCTAACTGAGGATCTTACTAAAGGTTTGTGTGAATAAACATTGAACATATGGTTTGTTCTACTAGTTTACTAATGAAGTTTGTATTGTGTGTAATGGTTTTTAAGTCTGAGGTCACCAGCTATACACTGTGAGGTTGTAGCTCAGTTTAAACTAATGCAGTCTATTTTGCTTTCCCTTCTTTTTCTTACCAGCAGAGATGTGTCACCACTTCTTGCAGCATCGTTGATCCATGCTGCAGTTGATGAAGTTCTCCAAACAGACTTGACTGAATTTAAACTACAAAATGTGGAAACAGAGGGAGAAGGAGATGAGGAAAGGTTCACCTGTAAGTATACTTCCTGTGTCTGTGGTTTTCCCAGAGGCTGTCTTTCAGAAGACTTCAGTGTTTTGTAATGTTTCCCAGATTGATTTGGTTAGCCTGCCTGACAAGCACCAGTGAATGGAACTTCATTTGCTTTTGCTGAGTATCTGTGGGATGAAAGAAAGCTGTGCTAGTTCTGTGGGCAACATGCAAACACAGTGTCTGGAGCCTTGACTGATTCTGTGGTTTGGCTTTCTGAAAGGGGAGAGTGTTCTCTTTTCCCTTTGGTAGAGTGACCTTAGCTAATTACTCCTGTGTTTTGACATTGACCATCACCAGTTGTTGTACAGCCAGGCCAACACCTTCAGTTCATCCATATAAACCATCTTGCTTTTGTCTTGGCTACCAGATTCTGGCTGCTCCACATCTTGACCATCCTGAAACTCCAGATCTTTCTCTTGCCAAGTTGCTCAATAGTCTGTCTTTATCGATGGTTTCTTTTCTTCTCATTCTCTCATCTAAAGGTGGGATGCTGAGGGAAGAAGAGCCTTGCATGTGCCTTTTACCTGATGCTTGCATTTTCTCCTGAGTGAACTGGAGAGAGAACAGACCTTGGTGACTGAATGCTGGGTTTTTGCCTTGTGTAGCAGATGGTTCTTTTGCTTTTATGTGCTGGAGTGTTTAACATTAGACTTCACCAAACCTTCAGTCCCAGTGCCAAGAATTTAAATGGAGCAGGATGCAGGCAGAGTAGAAGATAAAAATGGAAAAGAGATGTCTTAGGCAAACCAGTCTGTTCTGTAAGAGGAAATACTCACCCTTCCATTTCCCTGGGATGACTTGAAAGGCAGTTCAGTGTGCCCCAAACAGAGCAGTGCAATGGCCAGGGTATGACACTTCCCAGAAGCCTCTTTCAGCATTCATGTCCAAGTCTGAAACTGCAGGAGGGGGAACTCAGTTAATTAAGTCATGGTGCACCCTGATTATGTCACCCCTCACCTTACTGCTCGTGGTCTTTACTCACTGCAGCTAACCTGGCCTGGAGCAGGACTCTGCCTTGAGGGGGAGCTGGCAAATATGAGTTCAGTGTGACCAGGTCACTGCAGCCTCTACAGGAAAGTCAGAGGCAGCATATTGTAACTCACCTAGGATAATTATGTGGGTTTGCACAAAGCGGTTGGAAACTGTTACCAGAGCATCCTGCAGTCACTGTGCTGTGGATTCTTTGTTGAGTCCCATGCAATTACCTTTGAGGTGAACTATAGCAGTAATACAAGCCATGAACTGCTATACATTTGTGAGCCTAGGATTGTAAACTGTAGTTCTGTGTCTTATGTAGATCTTGGGCCCACAAACCAAAATGAGCCCTATCTGAATAACAAATAAGTAATGTTTAGAAACAAGGAGTAATGAAGAACTTGATAGGACATGGACATTTTCTTGGTCACAAGCATCTTACGTGTCTGGTTACTATATATTGGAGACATTTGTAGAATATTCAGGCTGCTGTTTTACTCTGAAGGCCATAAAGATAGGACTGGAGTCTACTTTTAAGATAGTACAAAGTTGGAAAATCCTTGGATGAGTTTCATGTTGAACTAGTTCACATTCTCTCACTGTTCCTTGTTGACAAATGCCCCAGAGCCCTCCCTGTTCTGATTGTTGAAACCTTCTTTAATTTCCATTTTACATATTCCTGTGTATTTTGTTTGTTTGTTCTGGGCCACCATTGCCATTTAGATCAAATCTCTACTGACCATTCCCCTATCAAATGGGATGGAAATCTGCTCATTGTTCAGGTACTCATGTTGCCTGATCTCAGCAAGGAACAGCTACTTTAAAGGTGTTCATTTTTCTGCACCCTTGGACTGTATTTTTCTCCTATCTTGTAATTGCTATTACATCACCTTAACTGTACAACTAGAAGGAAAGCTGTTCCTCATGCTACAGCACAGTATGAACTCTTCCTGCACTGCAGCAATAAATCTGCCAAAAAAGCATTCTTGGAATGAAAGAGAAGTGATTATATAAAAGCAACAGTGGGGGTGTGTGCACGTGTGAGTACCACTGTTTGTGGTACACTGCAGAAGCATTTCTGCTGTTAAGGTACTAAATTCTTTGTTAGATTTCACAAGCTTAATATTTAAACAGCAATATGTCTTCTGGTCAGTATTAATCTAGACATTTACAAATTTGTAAACTAAAAGCTGTAGGCAAGGCTGTCTGAGATGCTGTCCTAATTAGTTTTGTGTATGAGATAATTTAATATTTAAGGATTTTTATAGCTTGCCCATTCACACCTACATATTAAGCAAATCAAAATTTTGATTAGTACGTAGTGGCTGCTAATCAAACAAGTGTGTTTAAATTAAAGCTTTCAATTCTCCACATCCAGAAGTGCATCTGAAGCTGGCCAGCCACTGTTGCTGAGGGGAAAAAAAAAAAGCTTGAGAAGCAGGAGTTATAAAAAGGAATTCTGAGGAAGTTTTAATGCTAGCAGTGTTAGCAAGAGTCAGGATAAAATAGATATAGGAAAGACAGTTTATGCACTGCAGTTCTTTAGAATATACACTAGTGACCAGCAAATTATTTTTGCTCTATAAATGTTCTTTTCAGTGTGTTTTGAAGTTAGTTGATTTAGCATTGAGGCAGGTTTCTTACTCAAATAAAACTTTAAATTGTTACCTGTTTGGGTGGGATACTGTTGCAAACTAGACACAATGCCAAGCACCAAGCCATTCAGTCTGATGAACAAGTTTGGATTAATTGATCTTTGGGATCTATCCAGAAAAGGATTTGAGTGTCTGGCTGGAGCTTTTCACGCTATGCCCAATGGGTGCTTACAGTTCTGCTTTGTAATGACAAAGCTGGAGAGTAGCGGAAATGTTCTGTCCCTGCAGCTCCTACAACCACGAGTATTTAAAAAGATAAAGATAACAGCTTAAAATTCTAATCTGTTCAGCTCAACTATGAGTTGAGCTATTGACCTCAGCAAACATTTTCAGCCTTCCTTGTTGTTTCAGTGGAAGTGGTTTAGTAGGACATAACCTGACCCAAAGCCAGGCCAGTGCTTTTCCAGCCCTTGTGTCCTTTTATTTTTCAGTATGTACAAAATCCTACCACTATATCTTATTAATTTTACTGACATAATAATGACATTCATGTCTAATGTACTAGATTGGATTTTTGGGTCTTTGTTATGATTTTTTGTAATGTAATCACCTGCTTGATAAACCTTAATTTTGAAAAAGAACTAGCTAGTAAACAAGCTGCTAGTATCCTTAATGTTACACTGTTTTTCTTTGCAACTTTCTCTCCACATCGTCAAGACCTCATTTTAATTCTTGCAGAGCCTGTAAAGGCAGGGTGCTGGATATGTGTATGTAGCTGTAGGGAAAGAAACTGGAAGGTAAGACAGGGCGAAAGATGAGCTAGTGTAGGAAAGTGGGACACAGCAGTTACTGTTTTGTCTCTGTGCTGTCAGTGCTGGATGGGGAGTCGCTGCAGCGCTGCTTTTTCAACAAGCTGCGGGACGTGTGCTCCGAGTGGCAGAAGCAGCTGCCGCCGCTGAGGCCCCTGGCGCGCTTCCTGCTGGTGTCCATCCACGCCATCCGCAACGCGCGCCGCAAGATGGAGGATCGCCACGTCCTGCTGCCCGAGTTCAACCAGCTCTTCGGTCTCTCGGTGAGCCTGGGCACAACAGGGGAGGCTGGCTGGGCAGCTTTGCAACACTGCTGGAAGCACAGGGCCCTCGTGATGGATGAGCTGTGAATTTGGTGCCATAAGTTATCATGTTTGCACTGGAGCAAGGACTTAGTGACTCATATTGCTGGGGGCCAACTACTGTCCCATAAAGAAGTGATGCAGGAAAGATCTTGTGACTTTAGGATTCATGTTAGGGAAGATGGAAGTTCACCTAGTGTTATGTTGCTGGAGTTCTTGTGATAGACACAACTTATATATGGATTGAGAGCAGCCCTGAGGAACGGGACTTGGGGGTGTTTGTTGATGAGAAGCTCAGTGTGACCCAGTGATGTGTGCCTGCAGCCCAGAAAGCCAAATGTGTCCTGGGCTGAATCAAAAGCAGTGAGGGCAGCAGCCTGAGGAAGGGGAACCTGCCCCTCTACCTTCCTCTGATGAGACTCCACCCACAGAGCTGTGTCCAGCTCTGGGACTCAGTACCTGAAAAAGAGATGGACCTGCTGGACCAAGTCCAGAGGAGGCCACAAAGATAATGAGAGGGCTGGAGCACCTCTGCTGTGAAGACAAGCTGAGAGCTGGGGTTGTTCAGCCTGGAGAAGAGAAGGCTTTGGGGATGCCTTATAGCAACTTCCAATACTTAAAGGGGCTACAAGAGAGGGGCTTGGAGCAACCTGGTCTAGTGGAAGGTGTCTCTTCCCGTGGCAGAGGGCTGGAATTAGGTAGTCGGTAAGGTCCCTTCCAACCCAGACCATTCTATGATGTGGAGAACAGCAGCTGTACAAGTGCCAGTTCATGAAACTGCAAAGGACTATGTAACTCTGCTGTTTCAGTGCCAGGTTATTTTGAAGGACATTAAGTGACTAACAGCAAACAAAGAAAAGTAATTGGCCTGCAGAGTACTCATTTTATCCATATTGTATATGTGTAAATGGATTTAAATTACCATTTGCACTGAACAGAGCCCCTAATAAAGAATCTTTGCTTTTTGGAACCAGTCTGTGAGCTATTTTGGTTTTAAACATGAATGTCTTCCTCTCTCTCCCTCCCTGCAAAAGGATGACGTTGATCGTGCTTACTTTGCGGTATTTGATGGCCATGGTGGAGTGGATGCTGCCAATTACTCAGCAACCCACTTACATGTAAACGTTGGGTTGCATGAAGAGATTGTTAAGAATCCCGCTGAGGCCTTGAAATGCTCTTTCCAGAAGACAGATGAAATGTTTCTTTTCAAAGCCAAAAGAGAGGTGAGTGGGTAGAGATTAATTCCATTGTATTTAAATAACACTGAGAACTGTTGGACGTTGTGGTATTATCCAGAAAATTCTGACAGTACAGTTTATTTAAATCACTGGCTTCTTTATGAAATTATGCTACATATAAAGGCTCTGTTTGATCAAATTATTTCTTATTTTGAGGAAAACCAGTGCTTGGGAGTTCAAGATGAGTAATTGAAAAGAAGTGCTAAAGTGATTTAAATGATTCTGACATATCAATTATTTGAGAGAATGCTGGTGCCTCCTTGTCTAAATCAGGCAGCCTCTAGATGTTCTGTTGTCCTAGCTCTTACCTGGAAAAGAGATTTATTTCTTCCTGATAATATCGTTGCTATCTTCCTCTTTCTTGTCCCACCATTAGTGTCACTGGTGATTGTAAGTGAAAAATGTTCTATGATTTAAATCAGATGCCTCAGTTCTTTAAACCTAATTAAACTTTGAATTAAGTTGATACAATGAACATTCTTTCTTCAAATCTACATTACACTATTTGAAAACTCTTTATTATAGCAGTACTGTGGAAGTACTTATTGTCAATATCTTCATTTCTGTCACTGAGATACGAAAGAGGGACCAGCATTTCATAAGGTCTGACTCTCTACAGGGAATCTAGGACAGTTAGATGTTTTTTCCTTTGTTGACATTCTCGTTTAAATACCCAAGGATAAAGATATCTGTGAGGAGCAAGGTATCTGTAGTTGCTGGTGATAGTGGAGAATGTGAAAGGAATTGGAGAGACATGTTTGATTTTGAAATGTTCATTCTACTGGAATTCAGATCCTCTTGCTTTTCTGCATGTCTCTGTTTTTAAACAACAGAGCTCCTAGTCTCCTAGATCAGTTTTGGAATTAAAGCAGGAGAATGAAGAACATAAGAGACAGTATTAATTGTTTGCATGTTAGAAAATACATTTATAAATACTTTAGGTTTCTCTACTATCTGTACCTTTTTTCAGGTATCTGAGTTAGGATTAGCAGGTCTAATCTACTGCATTTAGTGTGATGAAACCTAAGTTTTCAATATTGCCATATATCCTAGTAGGGCTTGTTGAATATTCACCTGACAGCTGTTTTCCTTCTGTAGAAGCTGCGGAGTGGCACAACAGGTGTGTCTGCATTGATTGTAGGGAACAAACTACACATAGCATGGCTGGGAGACTCTCAGGTGATGCTGGTGCAGCAAGGGAAAGCTGTGACATTAATGGAACCTCACAAACCAGAAAGAGAAGTAAGTCTGACTTGTTTTTTCCTCTTAAGTGTGTGATGTCAGATTCTCTTGAAACCTTTTGGAGCCAAGCCTTTTTAAGTGTTTGGTGCTATACATAATTACATATACTGTATGTAAGGATGCATGAAATTGACAATTTCTTGTTTTGCATCCACTCCTGTGTCTTGACAAGGTGAACCCTTAAACCTTACCTGCTTGGAAGTACTAATGAATGGTACTGATAGTCCTGACTTAAGTACCTGCTCAGACTATTCAGAAGTTGCAGTAAGACTTTGACAGGATTTTTGTGAATTTAGAATTACCTGTGTGTGAATTTAGATCTACCTGTTACAAAATATCTTAGTAATTTGAGATAAATAGTAATTTAAAATGTTAGCATAATGCAAATCATTCATTATATGCAGTACTGTCATTGAAAAGCTAATGCTAATCTACTGGCCTAACTGGCTTAAAGTGCATTTTATTCCATGAAATTGGATGGGAATTTTCAAGTATAGCTTTGCATGACCCTTTACCTTCAGTGCAAGAATATTTGTAATAACTGAGTAGTTAAAGGAGTATCAATGCAAGACTATTGTTACTTTGCTTAGTTATCATTTATTTCATTCTAAACATTTATATATTCACCCAATTGCTGTATGGAATGGGAAGAAATGGCAGGAAAATTTACTCATCCATATGGGAAAGCATAAGATGGTACAAAAACTTGAGAATTCTGCTTTTTTTGTGGACAAGCCATAGCAGGGATGGAAAGTAGTGGCTTGTTTCCAGTAATCCCGTGTGTATGTTTCTGTGCTAGATTCTGATATATGTGTTTGTTATATTCATTGTAGAAATACAGAAGCTGGAGCAGCAAACAAAATGTATTGCACTGTTTTTCAGGATGAGAGAGCAAGGATTGAGACTCTGGGTGGCTGTGTAACCTACATGGACTGCTGGCGGGTTAATGGTACCTTGGCTGTCTCCAGAGCAATTGGTGAGATAAACCATCAGAATCAGTAACTTTGGATTACATTTGATTGTAACACACCACCCGACACTCTGTGTTTACTGTAAATGGTGTCCTGCTCAGCATCAAACAGGTAGTAGACTTACTGTCTTTCACATAAGGCAAAGACTTACATGGCTTGCAGCTACATCAGCTTATTGGTTTTACTGTGAGCATAAAATGTGCTTTTATCTTGTATACTAGCCATGATAGTCCTGGTTTTTTTTCTAATACTAAGATTTTGTTTAATATAAATGCCTAAACTACTGTAGTGTTTTTACAGTAGTTTAACAAGTATACAGCATTTAATTTGTAAAGGTGAAGGAAGCAATAAATGTTTGTCTAGCCTTTATGTGCTCAAATGTCTGAATTGTGAGGGAGTTTTGTCCACTTTAATATTAATGTATCTTTCTCCTGACTGCAGATCTTTCTAAGTCAAATCACTGCATTCTCCTTCAATATCCATTAATTTAGGGTATTTTAATTGTAGTATTCTGACAATCTTATAAAACAAGCTTACTTTGCTAATTGCCAATTAGGGCAAAAAGAGAAAAAAACCCTGGGCAATACAGCAGATAAATGTAATGTATGAGTGGGAGCAGATTAGTATGGAATTTGTATAATGCTATTTGGAGCAGCAGCAACCCACGTTTGGTAAGTATGTCCATACAAAACTGATAAACTAAACACAATGAGCAGATTCTTAGGGCACTGTGATGTATATCTGGATAGCTGAGAAAAATCTTATTTTCCTAGCATTCTGAAGGCTGTACAGGAGGCACACCTGCAGAATGAAGGCCTGATTATCTCCTTGCACAAATATATTTCTGAGAGGGAAAAAACTTAGGAATAAAGTCCTTATTTTTCCTGCAAAATTAGGGGAACTTAAATAAAGTAGCTCCTTAACCCCACTGGATTAAGGTATGTTCCAAGCATCCTTAAAGAAACAAAAGTCTTCCCTGCTTATTCCATGGCTTTTGACTGCTCTTGTCCTGCATCAGGTACCTCTGGAACATGATCTGGGCGTCCTTGAGGATGGTAAAAGCAGTTGGTGGGTAAAGAAGTACCTGTTTACATCTGAAGTAATAAAGCCTTTGCTTTGCTTGTTTGTCTCAGGTGACATCTGCCAGAAGCCCTATGTCTCTGGTGATGCAGATGGGGATTCCTTCGAGCTGACTGGCTCAGAAGATTACCTGCTCCTGGCCTGTGATGGGTTCTTTGATGCCATCAAGCCCCAGGAGGTTGTAGACTTGGTCCTGAATCATTTGATGCAGACCAAAGGAGTGGGGCTCAAAGCAGCAGAGAGACTGGTGGCTGCTGCCAAGGCAAATGGATCCAGTGACAACATCACTGTTCTGGTGGTGTTCTTGAGGGATCCTCAGGACATCCTGGCAGACTGTCTCAGAGACTCTAAGAGCCCTAGGGCTGATGATGATGCTCAGAGCTCACCCTTTAACTTCCTCAGCTGTGAGGCAGCCCCCACACAGTGACAGAACCTGTTTAGTCCAGAATGTTCAAGTAAGTTCATGTAAGGAACTGCTTTCCACTGAAGAAGCCTCTAATACAGTGGGCAAAATGTATCAGGAAAAAAGACAAATGGACAAACGTGGAACAGAAAGGCAAGAACCCTTTTACTGAGTTCCCATTTGTCTTTTCCTTCCCCTTTTTTCCCTCCTCCCTGCAAAAAACACGGAGCAGATGTGGAGATTTGTACAGCTATTTCATCTCTGGGAGCAGACACTAGAGTGTGTCTCAGGGTGTTGGTCATATCTCTCTGTCCTGGAAGTGGTAAGAAACCATAAAAGGTATAAGCTAATGGATGAAAATATGCATTTCATGAATTCTGAGTGAAAATTTAAATTAGTGCTTAAAAAGAGCACCGTATGTTGTACTTAACTGTGATGTTACTTTGGAAGATGGAGGGGAGGAGCTGTCCCCACCACAGAAAAGCTTCTTCCTGTGTGTTCTGTAGGAACAGGTTTGGGGTGCAGGGCCTGGGTGACACTAGTGTGCTGTGTAAGGTGCTTTTGGTTTGTACCAAAGATACTACAAGAATGATGGAGCCTCTTTATTCAAACAGAAACATTTAACATTTGTGTGTAGGGAGAGGAGGAAAATACAACTGGATGCTCCAGAAAAGCGGGAAAACTAGCTAGAAATATCCCAGGGAAAATGATAGAAAAATCAACTGCTTTCTGGGATGCTCTGGTTTAGAAACTGGAATCTGATCTCTGCCTGCACTGGATTATTTCTCCCAAACAAACATGCTTATTGGCTATTTGACAACCTGAAAAGACCCCTCATGTGGTATTTGAGAGAGATCTTTACAGTTTGTGTGCTCAAGCAGGTAAATGTGCTCTTCCTGCCACTACTTTGTGTACTATAACAAAGGAGAAATTTATTTTTATTGTAAGTGTTTATTTGTTAATTTTCTGAACTTTACATTTGGAGGAATTTTTTGCAGTGTTACTTTATTTTGTTGTGGTTTTTATTTAAACTGGAATTTTAAAGTGGCTCTGTCCTTATTATCTGGTGAAAAAAACTGACTACCCTCAAGTGCCTTAAATATTTCACCCAGGATTGCTGGCTGCCTATCATTTGGTGAGCCAGTTCCTAATTTTTAAAATGTGACTTTTTGTTTTCATTGATGCACTTAAATGTTTCAGTTTGTAAATTATTTTAGTGGTAACTAGGTTTCAAGAAAACATCTCTCATTGTTGCCAAATCTTGTGGTTTGTAGTAAAAACTTCACTGTGACTTACTCCCTGCCCTGTGTAGAAAGCTCTAGAGATTTAATCATAAAGTAACAATGAGTAATTATTTCATTTAAAAAGAAGTAACTTCTGGCCTTCACGAGAAAATTTAGTAACACCAACTAGAAACAGTTTAGTAACAATTTATTAATTGAAGGTTAATTTGGCCACACTTCATGAACTTCTTGGGTCTAAATAACTTTTTAAGGAACTCTGAAGCTCAGAGGATGAAAGAATCATAATGAATATGTGAGGGTGTTGCACAACTGTTCTATTCATGATGTGCTAGAGCCTGTGGTTGTGTTTTGTCTTGCCTGGCTAGCAGGACTTAACAAGATCTGAAGGCTCAATGGTAAATTTGTTATTAATTTCAGTGTCTAAACAAGAAGTGCTTTGCATCTGGCAGCAAGATTGAATGCCACATTTAGAAGCACATGTCATTGCAATATGTCAGTCCTGTTGATTAAAATATGGTGAGCATTAATGTTGCTTGGGGAGGAAGTTTAGGTAGAGGAGCTGGAGTAGCTCAGAGGAAGAACAGAGCAGCACTGCCTATGTCCACAGTCTCTGGATCCTTGGTTGAAATGGGGTGATGCAGTGACCTGAGGCTTTTGCTGCAATTACTGTGGATGATCCTACAGTTTTTAGGAACTCCTCAGTGACTTCCTCTCTCACTGCACAGCAGCTCAGGCAGGGGCTGCCTTGCTTTGCCACAGGAGCTTCTCTGTCTTAAAACGTATGGGGAAGGATTTCCATTGTGGCAGCCTGGTGGGGTGGGCATCAGTGTTTGTAGTGAGCCTTCTTCACTTAAGGAAGCCCTTAGACTTGTTCAGTAATCCCTTGGGTTTATCAACTCCTCTCTCTTTGATTTCTAGCCAGATACTCAATTCCATGCTAAATCCTGATGACCACTAGTGCCTCGTGGTGTCTTGGAAGTAGCTCTGTTTTAATATAGTAAGAATCATGCACAATTGTTTGATTTCATTGTTATCTGAGTGTTATCAGGAGAGGTGAGAATTATTGTATTTATGAAGTAAGATGTAAAATGTTGGTAAGTTCATGATATGGTTTACTTTCTAAAATTTGTCAAATTTCCTCAAAGATGAAGGGGACTGAACAAGCCAAACTCTTTGTAATGGTTCTTTTTTTCAATCTTTTCTGGGTAGATTTGCATTACAGAGGAAAGAAAGTCTTAAGTCTTTTGATGGATGCTTGCAGCTATGTGAGCATATCCTTTTCTGTTTCAAATTTGATAATTTCTGTTTTATGGGAGCTAAGTGAAGTGGGCCTTTAGAAAGCTGTCTGTGGCAATCATAAAATCTAATTCTCAAGCAATGCTCTAGGGAAGAAATTCTGCATTCTTACAAGCTGTTCCCTTACATTTGCATTCATTCTGACTGACATAGTGCTTCATTTCTTTGAGATGTAAATGGATAGGAACAGTCTTTGAGAACTCCTAGCAATTACAGTGTGGATTAAATGTATTTCTCTTATTTTCAGAGACTTCTTACTAGCTTTAAAAAGTCTGGTCAGGTCAACAGAAATTGTAATGGGTCAAAAAAGGCAGTTGGTCTCCCATTGCTAGAATAAGTAATTCCTAGTGGGTCATCTACAGGAAAATCCCAAATACGGTTTGGGGGGAAGCTGTAGAAATTAGCTGAAGGATTCAAGACAAATGTTCAATTTTCATGTCTTACTAGATTCCAAATGAATGTCTGCTGCTGCATTTTAGCACTCAGCAGAAGAAAAATTGCTCTTTAAAGGAGCCTGAGTTTTTAAAACAGAGCACACTTAAATTCTTTTGTTGTTTGACTGGAAACTGGCTTCAGTTGTTTTGCTGAATGGGTATCCAACATCTCTTTTGCCTATGGGTAATTCATGCTTCTACCTTCCCTTTCTTTCATCATCCTCTCCTTCCAAGACACACACCTAAGACTGTGAATATTCTGGATTTGACAGAGACAAGATTAAAATTTTACAAATAACATTTGTTGGGGGGTTTCTTTTTGGCTTTTTTTTTTTTTCTGAGAATACAGATGATAGAAATGCAGGGAAAATTTTAGAACAGAGGGAGATTAAGAAGGATCCACCCTCTGAGTGATGGAGGAGTGAAAGAGAGAGACAGGAATGCATTTAAGTATTATTAATGCCTATTTTAAAAAGGAAGTGGGCTGGAAAATAGAGCTACAAATGTCAGTTCTTTAGAGCGAAATAGCAGTGCTTGAAAGAATTAGAAACACACCCATTAAAAAGGCAGAGCTCAGCTGTGGTAACTCTGTCTTCAAACAGCCAAAGAGGTAATAGCACTGGAAGTGTCCAAGGTGACTTCCTGTGACCCCTCGATGCTACCTTGGAAGCTAATGCTCCTAAATGGATTTTTCCAAACATCCTTCCATGTGAAGTAGTGCTAAGAGGGAGCACCCAGCCTCTGCAGCTCCTGGTCGCTGTGCAAGTGCTGCTGTGAGTAAATGTGGAGTGTGTTAGTGAGTGGAGGGCATGGTGAGCCCTGCAGGATGAGTAATTGGGCACCAAGCAGTTACAGCAGTGCTGGCAGCAGAGTAGTGTTAATCACAGTGATGACTTTAATAGCATTTAATATACACTTAATTCAAAGTCAGATATGATACTGATCTTTTAAAAAGCATTTCCAGTGCCATTAACCTTCTGTCATGAGGAGCCACTAAAATTTCCACTTTTTTGTTGGATATTGGGAAAAGTACTTCTCTTGTTTTCTGAATCCTGGAGAGAAGTTGGCTGTCTGCACTGGAAAGCCTGTGTTCAGTTGGTAGTTTAAATCAGTTCTTTGGGGTTGAAGCTTTCCTCCCAGGCAAAAAAAAAGACCCAAAAAACCAACACCTAAAAATTAACCTAAAAAAGGTGTTTCCAAAACAAGTGGCTAAGAACTTTTGTAAATGGTATTTGTAAATGACATTGCAGAAAAGCTGAGCAAATACCTTCAACCTATAAAGGGGATAGACAATTAAGTCTGAGTTAATATTCCAGCTCTACTCTTAGTGCAAGTTTGACTCTGTTGGTTAAACTATTGTGGATGCAGGTACTTAATGTGCAGCACCAGCCATTGTCTGTTTCTAATCTTATAGTACTGAAGTACCAAGCAAATGCTTTAGAGAGAAGGCAGGGGGATGTTAGCCACAACAGAGCAGATTGAAGATGATTCATGTATAATTCAGCTCTGCTTAAGCCTGAATTAAATTTCCCTGCTTAGGTCTATTACTCTCCCTTCTGCAGTTGGGCCTGTGCCTTCAGACAGATTCCTACAAGGAAAAAATGATCCATCCCCCCTTTTTGAGGAGCAAACCATTCTGATGAACAAAACACCACCCAGGAAGGCTTGGAGAAGGAGAAAAATGAGCTTTCAAATGAATGCAAAACTTCACAATCTACATGAAGTTATACTATCCCTATACACAAATTTATAGCAGGTCTGGTTGCATTTGAGTAGTGCTGGAAACCAGGGGGTTTCTGCCAAGCTCATCATAACCTTTCAAACAGCATCAAAACTAAAAGGCTGGTCCTCTCTGCATTACTAAATTGAGCCACTCAACCAGCCAGCCCTATGGAGTATTTGTTTTGCAGCATTGACTGCTCTAAAGAGCTAAGCCAGACATGCTTTCTGAGTGTGTTTTGGTTGGGCTTAGTATATTTCTTGGATTTTATTTAATTTAAAGCTGTTTTTATTTATATAAGTCATGCCAGCTGAGAAGTAAACAAATGGAGATTTGAAGGAATGACTGCACCTCTGAACATGTATCTGTCATAGACACTTGTTAAAATAATGCCTTAAAATGAGCTGGTAGGCTCTTGTGACAGAACCTTATCTCTGCATGGAACAGGAAACCAAAATCTTCCAGAGAATCACTTAAAACTTTATTTTGGTGTGACCCATCAGACCTGAATGCTCACAAGCTGTTCAGTGTCTCTGGTTTAATGCGTGTTCCAAGCTGCACACATTGCTGCTGGTGCACACTAAAATAAACAAGGGACAGCTGTGTTGGCCACATAGAAAATTTAGCAAGATGCAGCTTTTGTTAAGCAGAAGAGGACAAAATCAATAGGAAAAGAAATGTTTTCAGGCTTCTTGGAATGCATACAATGGAATAAAGAAAAAGCAACCTAAAGGAGTTGGCACTGCACTGTCAGCTGAAAACCACTGTTTCAAGCAAATTAATTTGGCTGCTTTGTAATGTCTGTTTTATTTTGATAACAAACTCCTCTCAGTCAGAGTTTTATGTCTTATTATGTGCTTTTTAGTTGAAGAGACAAGATACATTCAGCTCCCTAGAAAGTTAAATATATCTGGGCTTTGTGACTAGCTAAATCCTAATTATTGAATTTTCTCTCAACTATTAAGCCTGATTACTAATTTCCAGGAGATATTAATAGATCAAATACTGAAGTTATTACTGATTAAATGGTTCTGGATTTCCATGCACAGGAATGTCATTGGTGCTTCCTGATGTAGTGGATCACTCCTTGAAGTTATTTATCCCTTTTGAGGCCATACATTGGGCAGGTGAAAGGCTTTTTGCTTTGGCAAATGGAGCTGGAATATGTGACCATTTCTGCCAGGAACTATTTATCCTTTTATCTAAGCAATGGTGGTTCTTTTTGAATGTCCAAGGATGAAGAGATAATAGCTAGGAAACCAGGGTGATCCTACAGGGACCTTCTCAGGGCAATAAAAATACTTACTTTTTTTTGTGGTGCCCTTTATAGCTTTGTGAAAGGGCATTCAGCTGAATATTGCTTGCTTAGTGCTGCTTTCTTTGTCTGTTTTTCCCACTTTTTTTTCTTCCATATATTTAATAATAGTAAGATATTTGTTTTATTTGGTGTCAAAACTTTACACTGACAAAAAAGTCAGTGTAAAGTTTTTAACTCTAAGTTCCTTTAACTTAATGACTTTAATTACATTTAACTTCCTCTTCTGAAAGACACTTCTGCTCTGTGTCCTCCCTATTTTCTTCCCAATTTTCTTTTTCTCTGTCTTCTATGTACTTTTACATTGTCACCCTCTCCCTCCCTAAACCGCTGCTTTTTAGGCTATAAAATCTGTTGGCTGTTTAATCAGTTTAGTTGCCACTTTGTAATTTTCACTTCATTTGTGTCCATAGTGAATTTGGTCTGATCTCTGGAGGCCTGCAACACCAAGAATGTAAAAAGAACCATGTCAGCTAGGAAGATAAGAAACTACAATAATTGTTGCTTTGGCATAGACCAGTATTGGATATGTAAGAAGAAAATCCTGTTATTTTTATCTTACTCCATAGGAATACTTGAGCTTATTTCAGGTAACAATAGCTCTCACCCTGATTACAGAACTTCAGAAATGTTCTTGTCTCTGTCTTTCCTTATTCCTGCAGATTGTGTTTTCAAACATTTGCACTGTTGAGAGTAGAGGGGAAAGCTTTCTGCCTTCCTTGCCCTCCCCAGCTCCCTCTCTCCTGCCCCAGCTGGCTGAGCACACAGGGTGGGAGCAGCAGCACAGCCCGAGGCTCAGCGACCTCTCAGTCAGTGCCATTCTTCAGGGTCTGCCCTGTCCTGTAATGCCAGTCCCGTGCTTGAGGAGTGGTAAGTAAGTCATCTAACTACTCCAGCTGACTTAAAAATATATCTTATCAGTATTAAAACAGCACAAGAGCAGAGCTGATGCTTTAGGCACATTTCTTGCCACTGTGTTGGCTGATGAACCTTGAATGAAAGTAAGAGGGCCAGTGACTTTGAAATAGGAGCTGTTAGCCAAGTTTTGTAGAATCATAGTCCTTATTTATTTTGTATGCTAATCTGCACTTGTGACCCTGAGCAGAAAAGCTGCAGTACAGCAGGTTTTATAAGCTGTGGCTTAACCAGTGATCTAGTCTCAAAATTCTTATTTAAGCTGACTGGTTTTATGCACCGGTTGAAAACCTGTTGTCACTGATCATTAAATGCTATGCATATTGTACATTCATTTACATGGATTGTTCTAATAGTGCTTGTGTGTATTATGCTACATTGCCATATTTTTTATATATGTATGTATTGCATGATGTTTAATTGTTGGGATTTTTTTGTACTGTCACTTTTGTATTCACACAGTGCCTCATGTATCTATTTGCATATTGCAAGAAGTTGTTTCAAAACAGTGACTGGAAACGGGGTGGGGGGGATAAGAACTTGCCACTGTAGGATCTGATGGTTCTGAAGTTTTAATAAAGTATAGTGATTTGAAGCACTGTTTTTCTTTTCTTAAAGATCTATTTCATTTTAATATTCCAAGTACCTCATGTTGCAACTTTTTTCATGTGGGTCATGTTGCACATCTTTGAGTGTCCCTGTTTCACCATGCTACCTTCTCCCATAGGGCTTTTCTGGGAAAAGAGATCAGTGGAAGCACTAGAAGGAAGCACTAGAAGTCCTTGGGATTACATAGTGTGCTTACTTGAAAAGATGAATGTCACTGAAACCATTTCAGGACTGTGTACCTCTAATCCCTTGATTTGATCTGTTCCTTCTTTTTCCCAGCTGACCACAGTGACAATGCAGGTTGAGTGGGGGGTACTGCCTGTGTCCTGCAGTAACAGGATAATGATCTGAAAGACCCTGTTGCAGCCAGACATGGTGGCAGTTTATTTATTTGCATACTTGTTATAGAAGTGGTTTTTGACCAATAAAGTAGAAGGCTGGAGAATGAATTCTCAGGGTATGTTAGGGATAATTTACTACAGAACATAAAGTTCCAAGAGGAATGGTAACCTGAAATACAATTAAGGCCTGGAAGCTAAGCTAACCTGTGTGATTGTTTCTGGAGTGCAGGTGTTCATATCCTCAGGAGAGGAAGACATAAGGAGACCAGGACAGAGGCAGGAGACTTGACAAAAGGCAAGCTTTAACAAGGGGAACTGAGGGATGCAATCTTTCAAGAAGTTTGTCTAAGTGCTTTTGTATTTATCCTAGAGAAGAGAAGTCTACAACAACCCAGAATGCTGCATCACAGGGAAACAGATAAAGTATTTCTTGAAATGCAAGAATAAGTACAACCATAACAATTCATCAGGTGTATTCTGGTGAAGATGTTGTGGGCAGGCTTGAACTTACTTCAGATCAAACCTCAAGTCTCTTAAAAATATCTTCCATTTCATGATGCTAAGTGTCTTTTTTTGGTTTGTTTTTATTTTATTTTTTTAACAGTAAGAATTGCAGGGGTGAATCTTCACTTGTAATAATCTCTAAAAAAGCAGCAAATTCCCAGAAAAGTGTGGGCTGGGGATTTGCTTGACTAGGTTTAGCAGCAGTTTTCCAGCCTGTGATTCACTGGGCTCACCAGGGAGCACAAGCAGCAGCTGACTGCCGCTGTTCTTCCGTGGTTTTGTAAAGCAGCTGTGGGAATCCATCAGCCAGGTAACTCCACAGTCCAAAGGCAACTACAGCTGATCTTTGCCAATAAGAACACAGAGCTGAACAGTCACTGCAGTGCTCATGGGAATCCCTGGCACTTCCCAGCAAAGGGCTCTGCCTTGCTCTAGGTCTGCGCCTGTTCCAGCTGCAGTTGAGAACAGGACTGGACATCACCGTTGTTTCTCCTTGCTGTGCCCAACATTGGCTTTGCTGTCTCCTTTTGAATAACTGGAGGTGAAATCCAGGCATTGCTGATTCTTGGCAGTGCTGTCATACTCGTGACTGTTTTCCTTCTCATCCAACAGATCCCCACCACCCATGTGTTCAACATGGGGCTCAGAGCCAACCTTCTGCTCCAGGATTCCAGTCATTGCAGGCTCTGTTGCTGAAGGGTTTGAGCAAGAAACAAATCAATAAGCCTATGGAAGTGAGTGTAAGGAACAGCCTTTGGGACAGTTTGGGTCAGCTATTCTGGCCATGCCCCCTCCCAGCTTCTTGTGCACCTCCTCACTGGCAGAGCCTGGGAGACTGAGATGTCCTTGATTTAGAGTAAGCACTGCTTAGCAACAACTACAGCATCAGTGTGTTATCAACATTATTCTCACACTGAATCTAAATTACAGCACTGTACCAGTTACTGGGAAGAAAATTAACTCTATCCCAGCCAAAAGCAGGGCTCTGCCAACAGCCTGGAAATGCCTGTCCTCTCCACCTGGGAAGTGGAGTGAGCAGAAGTGCTTCTTCAGAGACTGGGAAAACTTTAAGAAATATGGGCTCTCCTAGTAATGCAGACTTCACATCTCTGCCATTTGGTGAGGGATAGACAGAACATTTTCTGCCTGTATATCAAGTTTGCTATTCAGTGTAGATTACAGGCTTTCATCTTCCTGTCTTTTTTTTAAGAAATCAAGCATAACCTTGAATACGTCATGCAGAAAGTTGTTTGTAAATTATGTGTATAGACTATAATGGGTGTTTACCTGTTTCACCAAACTGATATTGTAGTTTTGCTCATGTAACTGTGGGTCTTTTATGGTCAATGTCTCTTATACTAAAAAACAAACAAATTAATAACCTGGGTGGTTTTTTTCAAAGTGTTAAGCTGTTCTTGCTCTCTTCTAATTTGGATCTCTAAAAAAACTCTGTTATTGGTTGCACTACAGAAAATTCTTAATATCTCTTTAGATGCTTTTTGATGCTTGTGTTTTGTTTTGGGTGTTGTTTGGTTTTTTTTTTACTGGAGTCAAAATGTTTTGAAGTTTGGGTTTGCCACATTCTCATGTTGTTATGTTGAGCTGTTTGGAAATGATCTTAAGTTCTCATTAGAATGAGAAAATATTTAAATGTTTAAATGCTGCAGCTGTTACCTAGCCTTCAAATAGAAATAGGTCTTGGAAAGATCTATTTTGAACAAGCCTTGACAAAGATAAACCTGCTCATTTTATACAAGAGTTCACAGTATGCTTGAGGCACATAGTAAGGCAAAAACAAGTCCTTTTTACATAGCCTAGAAGAAAAAATTCCAGCTATGCTGTGGTCCAGAACTGCAATCTGTACTTAGGTGATGTTCTGCTTTCCCTGCAAGGATTGAACAAACCACAGAAAAGAGACTTCCCACATCCTATTCCAGGCTGTAGAGTAAGCGCTTCCAGGAAAAAGTTTGGGTCTTCCTTGTACTCAGCCTGATTTTCTGTGTAGACCTTTAACTGCTGAGCCCTTGCACGTGCCAGGGCAGCGCTCCTGTGCCAAGGGAAGGCGGGAGGGGCTCGGATGGAAAAGGCGAATGGCTCCGCAGGTGCCCAGTGTCCCTTCAGGGCTCTGAGTGCCACCCCTAGAGGGCTCCCGCCTGCCTCCGGCCGGAGCCAACTAAAAAGCCTGGGAGAGTGTGCGGGAATGCGGCAGTGGCCACAACCTGCACGTAAGAGCCTTCTGCGTGCGGTGTCCTTCCCTTAATGTTTTCATCTTGCTGGTGGACACTGGAAAGCTGAGTGCAAAACGTTTCTTTGCTTGACACCTTCCTTCCTCTCGTGTCTTTTAGGAAGTTGCCATTTTTCTGGCATTAATTGTGTAGTTTTCCTATAAGGAGTGGGACTAAACCAGTGTAGGTTAGAATGATGATTCTTTTTGTATCTCTTCTCAAGATTCAAAGAACCTGAAGCCTTCTTTCTATAGGATATAAAAGGTGTTTCTCTGTGTGTTTTTCTACAAGAGATGCTGCTTTTTTAATCTTTTAGTTGACAGCCCAGTTCCTTTATGAAATGACATTCTGGTGTCAATGCAGGGAAAGGAAAAAATAATTTTAACAATGGATGAGAAGACACTTCAAGCTTTCTGCATAATTAATTATAGTCATTTAAAATCTTGAGCAAAGTCTATGCTTGGAGAAGTTCTAAGTTATAATTAAGCCAAGCTGCTAACGATGGATCTAATTGTGGGGTTACAGATGAGCACAGGTAACACGAGTTGTGCCACTGACAACAGATATTTTTCCCAATTGTTTTCTGTTGATGCAGCTAGTTCCTCACAACTGTTCCAGCAGCTGGAATGACCGGCATGGGGAGAGCGTGGATGCACGTCAGGAGTTTTCCCTGACAGACTTAACTGGCCCAAGGTCATTGGTCTTTGCAGGTCCCATGTCCTCCTTAGTGCTGGCTGTCAGAAGGCTCCCTGGGGCACACCTGCTTTAGCCCTGCTCCTGTTGACCCCCTGCCATGACAGCAGTGGAGATGTGAGAATGGATCAGCCACTGAGATGACTCTGCCAATTCCCTCTTTCTACCCCATATCTTTCTGAAGAACAGAAATGTTGCCATTGAGATGAAGGTCAAATTCAACAGTGCAGGCAGGCTTTGGTGTTGCACTGGTGAGTCTGCTTTTAAAACCAAACAGTAATCTTTTCCCTGTCCCCCCTCCAAAGGATTTCCATCTCTTCAGAGTGATAGAAATACTAAACCATATATGGACAGACCTTCCTATGGATCTAGCACTGGTTGCCTGTACCATTTTTAGTGTCCTGATGGATCAGGACACTTAAGTGAGTATCAAATTCCAGGCACTCAGTATTAAGGTTACATTTAAAGTCTAGGTACAAGGTGTTTGAAAGCTAAACCACTGAGACAATGTTCCTGCTGCACAGTGCAGTGATACCAGAAAATGTTAAGGAAAGCTTTTCAGGTGCTGTATTTGGTACTGACACTAAAACCTTTGGAAAATAGTTTAATCTTCCTCCCCTCACCAATTATGTTCTTCCTTGTGGAAAACTTTATAAGGCTAGGTTTTGTCTGAATTGTAGCATTTCAATTTGTCTTGGTCTTGTTTGCTTTCTAAGGTAAAGAGATTATATATCTGTGTTCTCAGTCTTAAGCCTTTGTAATTGGTGGTTTGTACTTTATTTCCTTGGTAATGCTAGCAAGAGATTGGGAAGGCCTGTTTTCTGCAGGGCAATTTAGACGTGAAGGGGATCTGAGCAATTTAGTGATTTTTACTTTTAGGTAGTTTAAGGAGAGCTAATGAATAAGCCCTAATACTGACACTAATGAAAACTGTTTGCTTCTTCCCCCTACTAATAATCACCGTCTGTAATGGAAGACGTTGCAGGGGCTGCCCCTGCCATTAGAAAATTGTCTTCTAATATTTTCTTGTTAATGACCTTTTATGTCAGTGAGCTATTCCCACTAGCAGTTGGCCAGGCCAGGATGTGCATTAGCAGGCTAATGGCAGGCGTCCTGCCTTGCCGAGGGCCGTGTCTCATGGCAATCCTCTGGAGCTGGCTGCATCACTTGGAGCACTTAATACTGGCTTTAGCTCTGCTAAAGCACTTCTTGTGCTCCCATCACCTCCTTTGGGAGACTGCTCCATTGACTAATAGATCTCACTGTCAGGAAGTCTTTCCTGTTCTTCAGTCTTAGTGATCTCAGCTCCAAAATATATAACTGTAACTTCTTTGACTACTCTTCACTGAAAAGTTAAAAAGGAAAAAAAGGAAAGAAAAAGTCATCACACTATTATAAAAAAATTAAAACTGAAACTAACCTGGTTTTCAAGCTTCACTGTAAAATTTGCAGAACTTGGGGTTTTAGTTAAATTCTGCCTGCGTATATTTTTGGCTGATGGCAGCAGGGTCTCGAAGCTGGCTGGCATTCAATCCACTCATAAATAAAACTCCTGCGCCTTTCTGTCTGTCCCGGCCCGATGTGTGTGCCTGTGTCATGTACAAAAGCTGGCAGCTAATGAAAGCCACACAGAGCTGCTCAGGGAAGTTTGTGAGATTACACAATGCTCTAGTTGAGATGTCACAGGAAAGCCAAGGGCTGTGGGTGTGGAGGGAGGACCACCAGGGATGCATTTTGCAGAAAAATGGTGTCAGCACAAGAGCAGCCTGCAAAGTTCCTGGGCTGGGCAGTGGGAGATGCCTGCAGCCCTCCCCAGCCCGGGAGAGAGGCTGGTGTGCAGGAAGTAGCCTGAGAGAGGTTTTCACAAGGACCTGTTGTTTGGTTGCTCAGATTATATCAGTGTTCTGGCTATTGAGAGGGATTTGGCCTTTGGGTTTTGCTTTCAGCTTTATTTATTTTTGCCTGTTCTCAATTCTTTGTGAATACCAATATTCTGAGTCACCCAGAACGATTTCTGCCTTCATTAACGATTCCTTCCAGCTCCCCTTCGACTGCCTGTAGGCTGGTGCCTGCCCCTGCCTCCCCCTTTGCACTTTGCTGCACATATTTAGCTCTCAGTAGTCCATCACTTCTCAACTCCTGCAGCTCTAGCACCTGAGTACCTTCAACTACACTGTACCTTTAGTTCTTTGCACAACTTGTGTTCTTCACCTGATCTCTTCTGCACTGTCCCACGATTCCCAGCATTTGAGATATGGTGTGAGGCCACAGTTTATCCCAGTGCTACAGCAGCTCTGCTTAGAGCTGATTGAGTGAAATGCTTCAACCTGGAAACTGGGCATCCAGAACCTTTGGACTGTTTCTGTTACAGAGCTCCTTCTGCGTCACCCTGGATAAATCCACTTACCTATTTGCCCTTGTTTCTTTGATATACATTGTTGAAATTGTGTTTGGTATCTACACCAAACAGGGCCAAGTTTTTCTAAAACCAAAATTAAAACATGCACTATACAAAAGATGTAATTGTGTAGTGCTTTAAGGGGTGTTCCTACATGACTTGCTCAGCTCTGTCACACTCTAAAGCTCATGTGTAAGAAATTCTACAAATCAATAAAGAAAATAAGCTGGGAAGGATCATGGGTCACTGTGTCAATACTGCAGATGCCTTAGTGCTTGTTAATGACTGTCCTTAATGGTACTCAAACAATCTTCATTTGCTTTAGCTTTTTTCAGAGTCCAGATGAGCTGCTCAGAGCTCTCTTAATGATGCGAATTATTTAATGCTCATTTGTATGCAGTATGTTCCTGCTTTGAAAGTACTTCACAGAATTGGAGCCAAATTCAGCCTTGCAGCTCCACTGAAGTCAGTGCTTGTCTACGCATCTGTTGGTTGCTTCTCTTTTTGGTTTTGCTTGAAGAGTTAACTTCTTGTTATGCTGATAATATTTTTTAAAGGTAATATCTGCAAAGAGTTTTCATCACTCTTCTCCCAAAAAAGCAGCTGTAAGTACAGAAGCAGTTCTGCTGATTCTCACATCTCCCTCTTAACCCTGGCAAAAGGAGGACAGGCTAAGCAGAATACAATTTTGGTGTTCTTTCCTTTACTTTGCACCTCCTAAGCACAGTTTCAGTGATATCTGGCACTTCTCCTGAAAATCATCCTGCATAGAATCTCTGCCATCTGATGCCGGCAAGATATTCTCTGTGGCCCATTTCTGGTTTAATACAACATGAACTGGTGGAGGCCAAAGTCTTGTACAGTTCTGCAGGTTGGTTGTGCTCAGTATAACAATGTCAGGATGTATTTTCTTGTGGTTGAGAGCGATAGGCACAGGAGCCTACCTGAAATTTTGAATAAAAGTAGCTGCTGAAAGGTAGAACAGATACTCTTAGTTCAAGCACATGCTCATTTTTAGTTAGATTTGATAACGGCAGTATTCTCATAATGTAGTTTTTCAGTCATCCCAACTATGTTTTTAACACACACAATGGAGAAAATTATCATCTGCAAAAATATTGTTCACTCCTAGGTAATGAGTAGGGCATGATTTTCATCTTGCAGCACAGACCCACAGCCATCTACTGCCTGCACAGAGAAAGTGGGAGTAATGGAAAAGCATCCTTTCTAGATGTGCATGTCACTAGAATGGGCAGAGATGTTCCTTGTCAGGTGTTAGAGGTTTGCTGGCAGCACAGGGATGAGTGCTGAGATGTGAGAATAATGGGTTCATTTCCAAGCTCCACAGCAGATCAATCTAGATGCCCTATTGCCCTATTCTACATAATGGAGTGTATGACAGCTTCTGCTCTCCCTTTCCTGCAGTATTGCCCTCCAGCTCCTGCCCGGGTTAAATTTGGATGTTCTCTATTGCTCACTCCTTCCCTGCTCCCCTCAACTCCTCCCTCCCCACTGCTTGCCCATCCCTTTTGGCCTACATCTCTTCCCTCTCTCCTGCTGGGATGGATGTAATCCTCAGAGGAATGTGGCCCACAGGCCTCTGCAGAACTTGGGTGTGTGACTGATGCTGAATGCAAGGCAGGAAAAAGCAGTCTCCCATCACCTGGCAGCACAGGGAGGGTAGAGATGGATATTTGTGTGCTGTTCAGTGTGCCTGGATGTCCAGACATCAGATGAAAAACAGAGGCCAGATTGTTCAGCTTCATGTGGCATTTCTTTATTCATTGTGCCTGGGTGATGTATTCTCTACCTGTGGTTTGAATAAATATCTTTCATAGTTACTTTCTGCTTCAGTCCCCCTTGGGACAGCTCTTTCCAACTCAGCTGCAGCAGTGTGCTGAAGATGTGAAGTCTAAGTGTGTGGAACAGAGGAAAGAGGAGAGAGAACTTCATGCAGAGCATCTAAGAAGCTTTAGCTTCAATCATGTCTGTGAAAGCTGCTGCACATGACACAAGCCTCACCTGAAGTGTAAGTTACACACAACTCTTAGTCATGACTCTTCCTGCTTTTCCTCTTTCTATTTATATGTCCACAGAGCATTCAAAAGTATTTGTAAGGAGAATCCCATGCTACTGGTAGGACCCAGACTTGTGATGTTTTTTATAAGACTTTGCATTTGGGATATTGCTGTGTTTTAGAGAGTATCCTGGAAAAGTAACAGGGATGTAATGGGGGAAAAGAAATTCACAATCCTGTGTGGGGAAACTGAGTTTTGTTTTATGTAGTAAGCACCCATCTCAACCCTGCTAGAGCAGAACTAACCCCCTTCTCTAGCAGAAACCCAAGTTGTTGTTAATTAACGTCTTGCTGAAAACTAAGTCTTTGCCATCTGTTCCGCCACCTCACTATGAATGCTGCTCTCATGTTGATTATGTAAGTAAAAATGAAAATATATTTTAGTAGAGTGCTGCATGGCACTGTGCTGATTCTTCTCCTGTTTCTATTTACCATTCCCTGCCCCCATCCTGCAAGGAAAGGAAAAGGCAACAATTGTTTGACTCCTCAGCAGCTTTATCCTGGAGCTGCCGTGCTGGCTGCCAAGCCCTGCGTGTTGTGGGAGCAGCCACCTCACCCCTGCTGCGTTTGAGCCGTGAGCCCTTTGCAAACCCTGCTTGTCATTAGGTTCATGAAACAGCCATGGCGGGGAGATGTCCCTTAAGCTGAAGCTGCTCTGAATTCTTGTGAGGGGTTGACTTGAAATGCAGAAGAAGAAAAGTGAAAAGGAAGGCCGGGTTGCTCCATAAGTGATAGCCTGACCTCTGGGAGCAGCCCGCTGCTCCTGTTACAAGCGTGGCCTCTGTCTGTCCAAGGGTGGAGAAGGAGAGAAAGAGGAGGGGTAGCTTTCCTGTAAGTGGGTTAGAGCAATTACTGAGGTCTCTTACAGCAAATGAAGTTGTCAGTGTGAGTCACATTCCCTTTTTTTCTCTCACTGCCAAGTTTTAGGCACTAACCAGACAGAGGGAGAAAAAAAAAAAAGGAAATACAACAATGGGGAAAAGTTGAACTGGAACAACCCTTCATTCGGGGTATTGTTTGATGTTTTAGCTCTGATTGTACATAGAGATAAAGGATCTATAAATATCCTGTCTGCTGAAATTCCTTATCACAACATCGCCTGTCAGCTGAACAAATAGGTTAGGTTCTCAAATAATACATAATTATGTATGTAAATACGAAATTACTGATTAAGTCCCTGCAATGCCGCAGGCACTGGAGCCTCATCACAGGAGAGGACATTAACCTCTTGTGGTGCATTAGAGCTGCCTCAGCCTCAGGACAGCAAGTGGCACAAGCAGCTGTTACTGCTGAAACAGCAGGAGCTCAGAGACTGGGCTGGAATAAGCAAGGAGATATTTATCTGCATGACTAGACTAGATGAAAGCATCTTCTGACACTTTTTGAAAGTATCTGAGCATTTAGTTCTGTTTAGCAAATGTCTGAAAGCTTTTCTACTATGCTTTAGAGCTTTTAATGAAGCATTGTGATTCTCATTGTGGTCAATTGTTTGACACTTTTATTATTACTGGTATGCAGAGCGTTTTTTAATGTTTGACAGCTGGAGAAAGAAGTATTTTGTGCATTGAAACTTTTAGCACAAAGCTGCTGTTTTCCATTCTGCCTTTGTCTTTTATTCTTGCTGATGCAAATCAACAAAAGACAGAACTGATTAAATTACATTTGTTTACTTCTTCCTTGATGATAATAAGACACAGCCTGCCTTTTATAAAAGGCAGAAATAGAGGATGTGACTGTTTCTACAGCATTTCTAGAAAGGTGCTTTTTTCCCCCTTAAATATAAAGGCATTTATTTGTTTCTAATGTCTTGATTTACCAGATAATGTGCACTTCCTAATGTGTGTGGAACAAGAATAGAGCTATGAAGGACAGTTAGCAATGGATTCCATTTGGAAAGCTTCTATCTTGCTATTTTTATTAATCCAACAGTATAAATTAGCAGAACACATCACAAAACAAACACAGCAAGATACTTCTGTCCTTCACAGTAGGGCTGCTGATCATTGCACAAAGCGGTGCCCTCCATTGCAGGCTTTGGGTTTATACAGCCACAGTCCTGCTACTGGGTCCTGCCTTCAGGGCACTGGTACCACTGGAGAGAAAGGCACAAATAGGATCACCAGCATTGTTTTGGTGAGTAATGTGCATATCTTGGGGATTGTGTAATAATTTTTTTTTTTGAATGCTTGTCCTGAGAAAGGACTGGGTTTGTCTGTCTTGTTTGTGCAGTTCGCAAGGGAAAATATCCTGGATGATGAGGACATTTCTTGTGGAAAAGCCCTCCTGATCCAGGTTGCTCATGAGAAGGCAGGACAATGTCACCAGGAGCACACAGAATTACAGCAAGGAGACTTTGGGAAGAGTAAATGGCAGAAACAGGAGAGGCAGAAGATGAGCAGAAAGGAGGTAGTTAAGGAAGTCATTACAAAACTGTCTTCAGGATTGCTTTTTCCTGCATTTTTCAAAAACAGAGAAAAGTGCAGCAAAGGTTGGTAAAGGCAAGAGAAGTGTCTGAAGGCTTCTAAGCAGTGCAGTCAAACCTCTTGATTTTACAGCTGAAACTAGTCTTAGGGAGTGATATCACCTGGCAGCTGAGCCAAGTCTAAAGGACTGCTGGTATCAGAATGATGCTTCTGCTTCCAGTCCTGCTGCTTGCTTTGTACGGGTCTGGTGCTTGTCTGACTCTATAATGAGCTCATGCAGCTCAGTAAACTGCAAGAAAATGAATTCAGTAAAAAATATACCAGCCCAGGAAAGGAGAAGAATTGGACACTGTGAGAATGGAGATTGCAATGAGTGGGAGAAGTATGAAGATCAGAATTTTTCTGTACATTTGGGGTGTTTTGGGGGAGTGCCTTGCTCCTGGTTGATGCTTAAGCTCCCACTTCACCTCCTAGGTGGAGCTTCCCTCAAAAGGCCACAGGATGAATGTGCCTGAGCATGGAAGCTGACTGGAGAGGTGAGGGCAGGTCACCCAGCAGCAGGACTGAATGGGACTGCAGCAGCCCAGCAGGATGTTGGCATGGGGAAGAGTGTAGTGCGAGAGGAATCAAGGAAAGGGGACGCATGCAGAGTAACCACTGCAGAAGGTTACTGCAACAAGCACTGGAAAAAGCTCGAGTATAGGGCAATGGTCCCATCTTCCTTATCTAGCTCTTAAAGGGTTTATTCTCATGTATCCGTGGAGCTGCCCCTGAAGGTGCTTATGTCCCTTATTTAGCCATACATTTCTCTAAATTGGGTTTTGATAAGAGGACAGCTGCTGCATTTTTATTATCTGTGATAAGCAGCAGTAAAATCTGTTTAGAATTCATGATGGAAATGTATCCATATATTGGCATTTTTCCAGCTGCACTTCACAAAGGTAAATGGGACATGAGAGTGGTGCACTGCCCCCTTTTAATCCATTTTCTCTAGATGGGGTACTTTGCCTCTCTGCGGGAAAGGCCAGCACAGCTACTGTGCTAATAAACACTCATTCCTCACTGCAGCATCTGCACTTCCCAGACTCATAAATCCAAGCAACTTGTAGCTGAATAGCAATTAAATATCCACGTGCATTTCCATAGCACGGTCTGGTGCACAAGGCATAGGCTAAGTGGCTGCACATCTGCTGTCTGCTCCCCCACACGTGCTGCTTGGCAGAGCGTCATCACTTAACCTTATCCTGCCACCATTAATGGTACATGAGAAGTTGGATGCAGAACATCATCCTACAGATATTTTACCATATCTTTCCAAAATAATTATGTTCTTTCTTGTGTATTTTTTTTTTAAGCAGCCTTTATTGTTTTTCTCTCAGGATTTCCAGGCCAGGGATTCAGGTAGGCTGTTAATGTCAGTTGGAAATGAGACATCATATTGAATAGTTAGTTGAGATTCAGGACACTGATAGAGCCTCACAACAATTTTGTGTCACTTGTACAAAACCCAGATACTTGGTAATACATTAAGGTAAATGTAGTGCCTGATTACAGTGGATGTATTGCACTTACAAAAGGCATCTCTTATCATGAGGCTCTGCATGTCTGCAATAATAACCACCATATGTCAGGTAAAACAAAGATAATGTGAGCCAGATCATTTTCCCATTGTTAAAACTTTCAAAATCCAAAAAGCTACATATGTCTTAATTATTAATTCAATTCTGCTATATCTAGTGCTGGTAGCTGGAGGGAACATCTTTTTGAGGTTCAAATTTTCCTCTTGTCTAACTGATCACAGTCTGTGTGGCAGAGTTTTAAATGCTATAGCCATTTAAAGAAGTAAGAACTGTACACAGTCATTGCCCATCTTGCATTTCCATGCAGCAGGATTTTACCACATGAAACTGTAGCTCAGATGTTCCCATCTTGAGCAAACAGATAAGCCTTGTAGTTTGCTTTGAACTTAAAAGTGAACTTAACAGTGATGAAGCTGTATCAGGCACCAGCCTGTCTTGTGTCTGACTGTACAGTGTTGTTGTACAGTTACCTATCAAAATGCTTCTTCCCCATGGAACTGGCAGAAACCTTGCATTCCCTACCCCCACCCCGTGTGTCTGCCAGCTGAAGACCAAGTCCCAGCCAGATCACAAGAACATCCTGAATCAGTCACAATAATTTGCATTTCCTTGCCAAAGATTTTATCTGCTGGGGGTGCAAATTGTGTCATCAAGGTTGCTGGAGTTGAAAACTCTGCACCCTTCTGCTCCCCAGCTCTTCCTTTCCCAGCTAGGTTAATTTATCCAGAAGAATTAATTGAGGCAACAAAGCTGTTAAGAGAGAAAGGCCACACAGTGAGATAGCACCACTCTGAACATCTGCACAATTTGTGTATTTGATTAGGTACCTCAGCAGTGGCAGATTATTGTTGTTAAAAGCAAATCTTACTTTTGCCATTTTCATACAAGACTCTCTGCTGCAATTCTGCAGATGTTTGTTCTCTGTATTCCCACATTGTTTTAAAAAATGATGAATGATAGTAAAAATTACACTTGCTGATTCAAACATCTTGCTGTTTACATACAAGAAGAACCATGTTCTGGAGTGCAATGACCTCATGAAGGATGCAACATGGCCTTCAGCAGGAGCTGGATGGGGCCCTCAAAATCTGCTTTCACACAAATTGTCCTCCAATATATATAATGAAAGCCTTCTTTTGTTTATAATGACAGATGCCACAGGAGTTGTATTTTTGGATATTATTTTTTTCTCTAGGAGTGTTTATTAACAAATGCTTGCAAGTTTTATGATGTGGTGAAAACTATATCTCTCATGATAAACAGGAAGTGCTCAGAGGTATTGCATTACCCCATAATGCAACACAGATTCCAACAACTTGGCTCTTTTTCTCAAAATATGGTGACACCGCTTCCTTAAGGAAATCACTTGTCTCTTTACAGCTTTAATCTGCTATAATTATCTGCAAAATTGCAAAATAAATATTTGTTTTTTAAAATGACAATTCATCAGTTTTGGACTGTAGAAACTGATGTCTGTAATCTATATAAAATCTATTAAAAACAAACAGTAAAGACCCCTTGGGCTGTCAGATCAGTGGATTGAACAAAGTTTAAGTAAAGGAGACTGATACCTGCCCTCCCTCCAGCAGCATAGGTGTAGGCAGCAACGATGCAGATTTCCCTGCAGCCATAAACCTGGAGCTGCCTTTTCTGCAGTTCCAGGTCAGGACCTGCCCAGCAGAGAAGAGGGAATCCTGTTTCCTTATGTGCCCAGGAAAGCTCAGTGTGACACTTTGTAGGTGGAACATTCATCCAGAATTGCTGTGCTACAGCCTCCAGCTTGCCCCTAAAGGCTGCCATGCACTTGTCATGGGATGTACAGCCATTAATGCTGGCTGAATGTTCAACCCTGCTGAAAACCTGCAAATGCCATTAGTGTACTGTCCCCTATCACTTGTTTCTGTTCAGCAACTGCCCATGGTTGAGATTACATCTAATAACAGCAGGACATGTACTTGTGCCCTCAGAGTCATCAGCCACGCTCATTTGTGATGAACGTCACCCCAGCAGACGCCAACGTCAGGGAAAGCAAGTCCTGGTGAGCTCTTTTTAGAAGGCCTGGCACCATTTCCCAGACTGGTTCTCCATGAACAGACTTGTCTGTCTGCCAGGGGCTTGACTTGCACACAGCCAGATGCAGTGGGGTCTGGATATCACCCCTCCAACTAGGACCCTTCTATTCCCACAGCTCGGTCCTACTACCTGTTCATTTTACTTTTAATTTACATTCTTCCCCCCCATATTCTCTTTTATTCATTCTTGCATCACCCTTTTTCCTCTGTCCTCACATCAGCCAACCTCTTCATTACAAAAGTTCCCTACATTTTTAGCTATGAGCAAAAAGCATTAAAAATGCAATATTTGGACAACATAAATTCCTAATAATCCTGTTTTTACATGCTTTGACTTCTGCCTCTGCTGGAGGCATCACTTGTCCTGCCTACAATTGAACCAAGAATAAGTGTGGGGGAAACACACTGCATGTTCTAGTATTTGTAAATTATTAGACTTCTGAGGTTATATAATAATTTTATCTCCTTTTTTTAAATTTATTTTCTTAGCAATCAGTGATACCAGAAATGCAGAGATAGAGACTGATATTATGTAGTAGCTAAATCTTATTGTAAGAACTTAATAGCCTTCCAGTGTATAAACCTTGAGCACAAGAAAACAGGGATCATGTAGCAGGACCTCAGTGAAGACTCACAAATTGCTGTAATATGCTGTGTAAATACTGAATATATGTATGTTTTATTTTGTCAGTCCTGTAAAATAACTTATCTGGTGATTCAATTCTCTTATCATCCCTAGCTTGTTTACTGAATTTTAAGTCTTGGGCAAGATGAAGCAAGCTCATGAGGAATAGCTGGTTTTCAAAAGATACAAGCTCCAGATAACAGAGGACAAGTAAGGCACACAACAATATTGAAATCACTCAGAGTTTTATTGCAGCTGACTGAGACAGAGTGTGCTTTGAGGCTGGGAAATTTCCATTACTGAACTGCAGGACAGTGCCTGGATACTGCTACTACTGCAGTTGAAAAATAAAAGCAACTTAATTTTATATAGACAACAACAAAATGCTAGTATATAAATTAATATTGCTAGATTTATATGAAAAGCTCTTAAGGTTTCTGTAAAATGGATCCTGTTAAAAATATTTAGAGTATTATTGTAAACTGCTTGTTCAAAACTAAAGAACATTAAAATGACTTGAAATTGCAACTGTGTTTTCAAACCATATTTGTGAACAGCAAATCTAACCAGAACATGATAGATAATACAAGACATCTCCTACAACAGTGACAGGTTCTGACAGTGACAGAATGATACCCAGTGCAGGATTCTGTTACTGACAGAATCATTCTGCAATTAATAATCTTTTGTGCTCCCCTTGGCATGCACAGAACAACCACAGCAATCTGTTTACTCATCTTAACTCCATGGTGTCTAAGCCACACTAAGCTCCATGCAAAGTCCATCAGAATGTTGAATGCAGAAAAAAGGAAATACTGGAGGGAAAAGCAAATTTGTTCTGGCACCAAGTGCCCAGCAATTTGGATGAGAGGCTGCTTTTAACCTCCTGGCAGTGCAGGATTACAGCGAGAGCCTCATTTTCCTTGAGGTTGCTTTACGCTGCCAAAGCAGAGGTCAACGTTCCCATGAAGATCAGTCTCAAGGGATTTCTGCTGCGTGTCACCCGTTCAGTCAAGCCCAGGTAGGTACTGACTAGAAGTTATTACCAGCTGATGCTCTTTCTTAATCTTAGGATAGTCCCCTGTGGATCAGAGCTCATATCTAAGCAATTTCAGGAATCATCACCATGGTTCCTGAGTGCCTTAGAAGTTAAAATATATCTTTATAAAACATTTTAACGTGCCTTATTTTTCTCTCTCATCACCCCCGCAGAAAGGTTTGAGGTCTTTTTAAATAATTCTGGTAAAATTGTATATACTTAATGCCTGTGTTTTGTTGGGATGATGGGGAGGTTCAGGTTCATGCTGACATCCTCATACAGCAGCTTCCAAGAAAGCCATGGCTGCAATGTCCCACGCAAATCACACAATCAGTATAATTATGATGATCTTAAGAGATGTGGCTTCAGTTTTAAATGAGCACAAAGATCTGAGATGCCTCCCACCCCCACTACGGAGGGGCACTGTAGGGCAGCTCCATGGTGTTTGTCCTCGGCCTGACCCAGCACTGCTGATCCCAGGGCTCAGGGGCCTTGTGGTACAATGTTCCCTTTTCAAGAGACCTATTTACAGAACAAGAATTAACAGTTAAAGCAGAAACGAGTAACAGCACAGGGAATTTCTAGATCCTGGTTGTAGGATGAACTCATTCATCTGACTCCTGAACTTGACTGAAGATGGAGGCAGTCCAAACCATGGCATATTTACACTGATATAAGCTAAGCTTATGGCTTAGCTATTCCTGTTTCTGCTTACACAAACTCTTCTCAGCAGTGCTTCGATTTCTGTTTGAAATAAAAAGGTTTTTTCCTCCTGCTTATCTGCTATCATCTTGTAGTAAGTATCACCTTTTCTCCCCAACACAGCCCTTTATTTTGATCATGGAAATCATCATTTCCTTAAAACATGTTTATGTGCTTTCCAGAATTGAGGCTTTAATGCCACCTTGTTAAGGCAAAAGACCCAACATTAAGTGCAGGTAATGGCAGTGTATTTAAGTAGGCTGAAAACCGATTGATACCACTCCCATCTGCTCTGCCTATCTCAGTAACTGCAGAGCTTCACTGAAATACTGCACCGAGCTCTGTCACGGGAGGAGTTGTTAGGAAAGCATGCCATAGCCTCTGACCACTTATTTGGGTTTAATTGGATTAGACATATATTTGAACACAGCACTCAAAGGAGCTGACAGTCCTTCCACAATTTCCTGGCCTGCCTGGTCGGTTTCCTTTTTGATCAGACACATCCCAGTGAAGGTAGAAAATAATCTAGATACACACCAGTTTTTAATTAAATTTGGTATGACAGGCTGTGTTTAAGCTACATTCTTCATAATAATTTGTTTTGCATTTACTGATGACAGATTTATTTATGTATGTAATTAGAACTGTGAGCAAATTGTCATTTTTAGAGTTAAGAGAACCTTTAAAACAATATTTTACTTAGTTTCAGAAAATTTAAACACTCGCATTTACTGCTGTCTAAAATTTCTGAGAAAAATAACGTTGTTTCTGAAATGCAGAACACATCATGAAACAAAAAGCATTATATACACGTAAAAATTAATACATCAGAAATATCCCACTCAAATACACAAAACCACAAACTGTAGAGTTGAATGCCTGTTAAAGACAGAGAGGAGTTTATTCGATGTCGGTGCTCCTCCCTGACAGCTTTCCCTCCATCAGCCTGGGATGGGTGGCACCCGGAGCCAGCCCCGCACGCCCAACCTTGCCCGAGGGAGGGGCCGTGGGACACCGGGTGTGCGGCCAGAGCCGGGAGTGCCCGCCCAGCCCGGGCAACGCTGGCCCGGAGCCCCGGGTAACCGGGGCATTGCACAGCTGGGAGCGGCTGCGGAAAACTGCCATGGCTCGGCCGATGGCAAAGGAAGCTGGTTCGGGGCAGGAAGAGCCAGAAGAAGGTGGGATGCCAGAAATGACCTCGGGGAGTTGGGAGAAGCAAGACACTGTCAGGGACATGGGTGGGGACAGCTTCGAGGCAGGGACAGATGAGAAGCAGCAGAGATGCTGGTAGTGAAAATGTCGGTAGTAACCAGGGGTTAGTACTTGTTGTAAGAGTCATTAGAGAACTGCAGAAAAAAAGGCAGAAGTGGAGCTAAGATCCTTGTGCATAAACTCCCGCAAACAAGGAAAAGCTATTTTGTGAAAACTGCCTTGCAGAAAAGGTACGACACTTGCAAGCCGTGATCAAACCATGACAAACCTTCCTTCAACTGAGATTTCACACTCCCTACAAAGTTTATTTACATTTATACGGGAAGCAGCGAACAGGAAAACGTAATTACACGTAAAAACAACATGCTAAGAAGAGGTTCCAAAACTGTGCGCTGAAGTCGAGGAGTATCCGAATGGAGTGGCCCTTACGGCAGTGCCCGAGCCGTGGCGCACGCAGCGCGGGGCGGGGCGGGGCGGGCTGAGCGCGGCGGGCTCCGGCCGGGCGCTGAGGGAGGGCAGGGCGCTGAGGCCGGCCCGGGCCCGGCTCCATTTCCCGCCCGTCACCTGACGCCTCTAATGGCGCCGCGCGGCCGCGCGCCCACGTGACCCGCCGAGCGCCCCACGTGACCCGCGGCC
>VZUI01034275.1:0-57479 GCA_013401135.1 Cettia cetti
AGATAGATAGATAGATAGATAGATAGATAGATAGATAGATAGATAGATAGATAGATAGATAGATAGATAGATAGATTCCTTATTGCATATCAAAATCTATTGTCACAGTCTTTTAGCCCCCCTATAAAAAACATAAGCAACTTTGACCTCCAGTGAGGTTACCTTAAGATAGTCCCCAAATTTACAGAGGCAAACTGTGACAAAAGAGATTGTCTCTTTCTCTTCCAAGTGAAAATACAATGCTGGAAGGATCAGACTGTTGTTTTTATCATGAGTTTAAATACCTCAGAGCATCATCTCTCACCATAGTTTGGTCTTCTGCCAAAAGTCATTTTATTTCAAAAAAAAGAAGTCCAGTAAGATCCAGAGACATAATGTAGCCCCAGATCTGAATTTTCATCTCCTGAATGGTGTTTTCTGATTTCTTCCAAAGTCATTCTCACAGCAATCTCATTTGGGAATAATGAATAAAAGCAACTGGAATGTGGTAGTTTATCCAAATTGTTAAAGCCAAACACATTGGTATTTGGAGTCCTGGTTTGCATTTATCTCTGTGTCAGTTTTGAGTTACCACCTACTTTTGAAAGGAATTGTTTCCTGGAGATCATATGGTGAGGGTCTCCAGAGCTCATTAAATATAATAAATGAAAGCTTAATAATTGCTAATAAGGAGGTTACATTAATTATCCCTTCAAAGGACTGTCTGGTAAGATCAGAAAGACTTACCTGATATATCCTTTAGATTTTATCACACATTGCATAATACTTGTTTTCAATACTGTTACAACAGAATTGCTACTCATTCCATGATCTACTGCCCAAATATCAGGACAGAACAAGCCTCTCCATGTAATATTCAGATCTGTGAGAAGAGAAAGAAATTAAATCCTACTAGCACTAGTCACTGTGCTAGCAGCATCCTGGCTTCTAAAGACATGATAAGTGTACCACATTTGAAAATGTCATGTGTATATTTCTGGGTGATTAGTGATACCTGTGTCAGCACTGCTGCAGCAGAGAGCCCCATAGCTCAGGAAAATTGGGGGGAAATAATACTGCACATCATTTTTCTTTATAAATTCTACTAAATATGCAAGTCAGAACATTTCCTTTTTTTCTCCAAAATGTATGTACTTTTCCCAAAATGCAGCTTTGGAAGAGCGGCTAAGCATCTTTTATCTTTATAAAACTTTTCTAATTACCTACTCTTCAGTGTAGATAGGAAAAAATTGCCAATAATGTGCTTTTTTCTTTGGTATGCATACCTTTTTATCAAAATATATACTGTCATGTGCTGCACATCTAACAGTGTTCAAGACTTACCAGGCTGCTTGTTCATTCATCAGGATAAAATTTAAATATGCTACTTCTAATACTTTTTCTCTGCTACATCCTCTGAAACTTATTCGTTTTCTATTTCTGAGGTATTTCCTGAAAAAAAAAAAAAAAAAGAGGTAGAGCTATGACACTGCAGAAAAGTCCTGTGCATTCTTTCTAGCTAAATTCATATTTTTTGCGAATAATTGGGACAGTGTGACAGAGACCACTCTGTAACTCTGGCTGGAGAAAATAGATGCTAAAATAAGAGAAGTTCTCAGTGGCACTTTGGGATATGTGTCAGTGGTGGTGGTGTGTTCATGGATGGTATTTATTTGAATTTAGATGTCCAGAAAGTATGTTAATTTGCAGTAATGGCTCAGAGAAACAGCCTCTGATTTCAGCTTTGGCTGCAACTATTTCATAATTAATTTGTTATTTACTTGCTTCTGCATCTTTTCATCATCATGTCCACTATCTGAATATTTGAATGTCCAGAGAAGGTTTTACAGGCAATTCTGCTCAGACAACCCTAGGCTTATCTGCTCAGTGAATCTTAGGCTTATCAGCTAAAATTATCCCACTACATGAAATGCAATATTGTTTACAACAGCTCTTCCTCAGAAACCATCAGCAGAGGAAAAAAAATTACAATCAGAGAAAATTAAATTCTGCACATAATACAGGTTCAGAATTTGTACCTATGAATTTTTGCCCAACAGCAAGTTCCTTATAGCTCAGATTTGAAATTCTTCATGTTCCTTAAGATGTATTACTCCTCTAGAGCTGCTACCTGTCAACACAGATTGAGACCCCAAATTGCTTTATCTTCTTATTCTAATTCTTACTCCTGTAATCAAAGGAAAACAATGTTTCACATAGCCTATATGAGCAGTCACATTTTAAAAAGCAAGCTGAAATATTAAACATTTGAATGTCAGATGGTCACAACAAATGCTTGTTTTCAGTCCAAAGATTAAAAAACATAAAAGGCCATGCCAAATTCAAGTAACTTAAAAAATATTTTAAAGCATTCCACTAAAAGAATGAGGCATTTGGTTTTAATTTTATGCATAACCGCATGTGTATTGAGCAAGACTCAATCCACCTAAATATAAAAAACAAAAAAGCAGCATTAGGGGATTTGAGACAAAATTATGGAGCCCATGTAAATTTTTCTTTCAGTTCTGTAGCATAACATTTCACGTCTATCTTTATAATTTATAGTATGTACCCTGGTTTTAATTTATATAAACACAAGGTTTTTGTTCCATAAACATCAAAGATAATGAAAATGCCTTTTTAATTAATCTGTTGGAATCTACATGTTTATTCCACATTAACTTCCTTTATTTGTCAACCTCACACATGAGAAATGACCCCTCCTGTGCTGTCTCTGCTCAATGTCAAAGCTGTAGGGAATAATGTTTATAACATTAGCTGCATTCTCTCACTGATGTCTGGCAATTAATGCTGCATCTGGAATCAGAAAACTTCAAAATATCTTTCATTACTACCTGTCTGGGTGGCAGGGAGGAAATGAAAAGATGTTTTTTATTCTTGTCATATCTAGTTGCAGGATTTACTAGCAACACACCTTGTTCCAGCAACATGGAGTAAGATTATACCAAAGCTGCTGGTCTGTTTTCAGAGGAATTGTTACAACTCCTGGGAGAAATACTGGGAGTAATAGAATTTTAGTAGAAATGAATCTGTGAACAATAAAAAAAATTGCTACATCTAGATAGACCTGTGATATCAAACTTAAAATTTCATGCATGGTAGATAAAATTACGACTAAGAGGAGGGAAAATATATTGAAATAAAGTTCTTCTAATTCCAAACTTACCTCCTTATGATTTGCCCTATCTTATGCTTTTGCTGATAGTTGCCATCATGTGGCTGTTAGACCAGGGAATGAACCTCTCTTTTAAGTCACTTTATGCTCAAGCCTCAGTGTATCTTAGCTAATCCATGCAATGAGGTAGAAGATTTCACTCTTCCCTGCTACAGCTTGGCAGGAAGCATTTTACCCCCTGGGACCAAATCTGAAGATTTGAGGCATTGAGAAAAGCTTAAAAAGAAAAAAGAGGGTGCTTGAACGTCACTTGATTTCGGTGCTATCCAGATTTTCAGGGGAATGTTGAATCTGTTTTCTCTTGTCCTTAATGTCTTTGGGTTTACACGAGGAGCCCTGGTATTTGAGGGGTGAAAACAATACCTCTAATCCAAAAGAGATGTTGCTGTGGTGGTGATAGGTAGTCTAGCTTTTGGTAGGTCAAGAGATTGTCTACTTCTCCAGCTAAATAATTTCAGCTCTAACTAGGGCTTGTTTAAAAAAAAAAAAAAAACAACAAAAAAAGCCCAACACCCCCCCCCCCCCCCCCCCCAATATTACATTTTTCTGCATGTAATCTTTAAACACAAAAAGCCACACTACCATTATGTTGTTTTGGTAAAATTAAAGGGAACAGTTATCCATTGCGCTCTTGAAAAATGGACATTGACATTTCCCAAAATGCCTAGTTTATCTTCATGTGGAACATAGCACACAATGAAGGAAGGTATGGCCTGAATCCCAAACCACAGGTGAGTTCACTGGGATGAGCACAGAAATTTCTAGTTAGCAGGCAGTGTGATGTGACTGATGTGCCCACAGAGATGCAGACATACAAAGCCAGGAATGCTGCTTCAAACCTTGAGCCAAAATGGATGTGCTGCCACACTCTATGCACACCAGCTGTGGTATTGACTGAGTTGTACCCACAAACGTGGAAGAGCAGAGTTTCTGATACAACTGGTGATCAATCTTTGCACCAAAGAAGTCTAGATAGATAGGTATAGATATAGGTTAGATATATAGATTAGATATCATTTATATAGGCAAGGAAATGGGGGCTAATTTTCAAAGGTATACTTAAATTTTGGTATAATTCAAGAGGAAATCAGTAATGTATGGCTGATGTACACAAGAGCACTGATGATTCTAGAGCCTAAAGCCTTTTTCATCTTTAAAACTGCAGGGAGTAATGATGCTTTCAATTAAAATATTAAATACCTTCATATCCAGGATTCTGGGTTTGGGCGAAGATGTTTGCTTTATCTTGTATTTGATATCGTGCTTAGATTTGCCAGAACATGATTTAAAAAAAAAATAAAAAACCCTGAAATTGTGCAAGACCCATAATTAAATGCAATACAAATGTCAAAGTGGAAAAAAAAAGTCAAAAACCCAGATGACAGATTTCTGGATCCCTAAGCAGCCCCAACTGCTGTTCTGCTGATAAAATATCCACACCCTGCTGAGTGGACATGAGCTACGCAAACAGATGTTCTTAAAGAGAAAAGGAAATGTTGAATAGCTGACTTATTTTGTTGCAGTTCTGCTCTGCCTGGCAGTTAGGGGTTTAAAGGGTGGTTGCCATGACCAGCAAACCCAGCCAGGCTTTAAGTGCAGCTAAATCCAATAGAAACTCTCAATTTTACTCTTTGCCCTCAAGACGGCTACAGGTCAATAGTGATTTTCTGAGTTATTTGGGGATAATCAGAAAAGCATGTGCAGATGTTGAAAGACTGGATTTATATCTCTAGAACTGATTCAGGTGATTTTAAAAATATATTTCCTTTTTAAAAATACTTTTATTTAAAATGTCACTAAGACCGGCAAATCTTGATGACTTCTGAATGAAATTTAACTCTTTGTTGGCTTTCAGTGGACTAAACAGAAGTATCCTGAGGCACAAGGAAAAAACCAGGATATTTGTTATTTAGTCAATCAATACTGCTGTACTTTTCTACAACTTTGTTGCAATAAAATGCAGTGCTGCCCTATAAATGTAACTGACACTGCCTTGCTTGCTTGCCAAAGCTAGGATTTACTTCAGTTTGAAAATAGATTCCTTCATTTTCTTATAGAAATGCCTGCTTTTAGAGAAGGCAAATCGAACTACGGACACGTTCTGTCTAAATAATTCAGAAATACAGCAAACTTTATCGTAGGCAGCCCTTCAACATACTCCAGGAGGAAGCCCATTCTGAAATGCCACATCTCTCGGACCCTTACAGTAGAATTCGGTCATGCCTTCTTTTTTTCTGTTTAACTAAGGGAGCCCTAAGTGGTTTCAGCAGTACAGCTTGTATTCATTCTGCCACACAAAGCCACTCAGGAGTGCATTTAGCCAGCCTAAAGTCTTGGGGAGGGCCAGGGGCAGACAAAGCCCAAGCTGCGCTTTGAATACAAATGCTGAAAACTTTGTCAGCGTTTTAAAATTAAGTTTCAACTATTCATATGTTAAGACTTTAGGGAGATGAATTAGGACAGCTGAGAAACTGATTACAGCCTCATATGCTGCATTTTTTTCACTTTGCTCTTCACATAGCCAAGCTGACAGGGCCCCCACTGAAACACTTCTATCTCGTGATACATGTATCAAAAACGAATAGATAGGATGGTTGATTTTGTGTCTTTCTTGTTCTGCCACATGCTTTTACTTTGAACCACATGTCATTAATAGAGCTAATGGGATTTTGGCATGGAACCAAAGGGGTGGGAGGGGAGAGGGGGTTGGAGGGAGATGGATGGGAGCGAGATGAACTACTGAGAGAAGCAGTGCTGCCTTTCTCTAGACTAAAGCAACGTCAGGTTTATTAGGCTTCCCTTTAGTCCTTCCTGACAGGACTGGAGGCACTTCTCTATACTTGTATGTCTCATGCATTCATGAGCCTCTTTGACACTATTGCATCCTTTGTTAGAGCTGAAAATGCAGATCATTGCTCTACCCTTCCTTCAGCTGCCATATGGCATTGTGGAAAGGAGCCCACAAAGGAAGGAGAGGAAAATGAAAAAAAAAAAAAAAGAAAAAAAAAAAAAAAAGGAGGAGGGGGAGAAGAAATGAAACTACCAGCAGATGAAATTGATTTATTTTCATCATTAGGGAGCAGGGGGATGGAAACCTTTTGGAATATGAAACCTTCTCTCAGAGCAGGCAGGCAGGCTGCCTGCATGGCAGCTCTGGTACATGTTAAGAAATAACATGGCTTGAAAATAGAAGCACCATTGTTTTGCTTAACTACTGTAACAAATTTAAATGAAATGGAATGCATCATCTAAAGTAAACTGCCAGAGTTGCAGGCTTCTATTTTTCCTGCTGCCTGCAAGAGGTAAAACTCATGTAAACCCAAATGCTTCATAGGTGTAACAGTCTGGCATCACTGTGTGTTTTTCTAAAACCTCTCAAAATATCTTTGGTCTAGTCTGCATCTTGCGGTACTAAACCCTTCCTAAAGTAAGTAACAATTAGAGCACTTTGTATAATTGCTTTAAAAACAAACCAAAAATGTATTGGAGAGAAAGAAGCTTCGTATTTCAATTCTTTGTTCGGTTTCTTGTGGGGTCCTTGCTTTATGAAACACCAAATTAAATGTTTAAAAGAAACGCAATGCAGCATGTGCTGTGTATTAGCTGAACTTGATATTCTTGCTTACTCCACCAGGAGTATATGTTCCCTTCTTGTATAAAAAAGCACAATTCAGACTGGATAGAAGCAAATTGTGTTTTTCTAAATAGGTTTTACAAAATTAAAAACTTAAGACGTTACTTAGATTAATCTAGCTGTCTTAATAACTTTGCTTCCTCATTCTCCTTGAATTTTTAATTTTAAAGTGGATGTCAATAAAGAGTTGGCTTTAAAAACTTCTACTGTGTCAGAAAATTTTGTTTGTATTTTCTGAGGTTTGCTTACAAGAGCCTGTTAAAGAAATTATACAGTATCAATTTAAATTTATGGAATTAAGTTTGTTCCTTTGCTTTCAGTAATCTTAAGACCAGGTAAGTGATCAAGAATCTTTCTTAATCAAGAATTAGATGCACAGATTCTACAGTTGTTTCACTCATATTTGGAAGAATGTTCTGGTATAGTTGCTTGGAAGGTCCCTTTTGATGCAATAGCTTACCTCTCTACTAAGTTCTGTTCTTCTGGATGTGTGATATGGGCTGTTTCTTGGGTGAATATTTTTTGTGTGTATTTCCTGATGAAAATAATACACTGTTCAATTTGTTCCATTCACAAATGTCTAACCACAGACCTTTCAAGGAAGCAAAGCCTGTGACATGTGTTGGCAGTTGTACATGTTGTATTCCTGCAGAAATTAGATTTAAGATTATTTGCAAGAGTGAGGTTTAATAGCTGTGCTGAAAGTGCTGGTTTTTCTAGTCTCTACTTGGAAAATGGAGTTTTTTCCATTTCTCCTTTCCTGAAGGTATAAAGTACTCAACCCTGTCAATGACAGGAAAAAAAGACGCAGGCAAGCATCTGCCTTGCAGTTGTATACTGTAGTCTTTACCAGGTCTCTGTTCTCCTCTTCCACTGAACTATCTGCCTGTGATCCACTGCACTTCCAGCTTACAGAATTTCCATGGGTCTTCTTCTCTACATCCTGAGATTATTTCTAATAATGTCAGGATATGGCAAAGAAGTGTGTAGATATTGTCCATGAGTGAGCCAGTTCCTGGGTATGTTGACTGGTAAGTGGTCTTGGAGGTCCTGAGCAGGTGCAAGCCTTGTCTTTACATTTCATAATGTGATTAGGTGAACTGGTCTTTCAGGAAGGCTTCCAATTTAACTTATTAGTGCTTGTTAGTTAATGAGAATGGATCTTACTGATGCCTAAGAAGTGTGATGAGGAATAGACTCTCTTTTGTTTTTGGCCAAGGCAATGCCTCAAGTCACAGAATCACTAGGATTTTTTTTTTTTTTTTTTTTTTTTTTTACCTGGGCTGACATTGATTCCAAGGCCTTCTTACTATAATAATGTTTACACTGTAGAATTGACCTGAGTGTTGGACCCAGATTTGTTTGCCTTGAAGCTTGGAACTGTTTTATTCATAACTCACACATACTCTGTCAGCTGCAAAGTACTCATGAATATTTTCTCATATAGATGGATTTTATTCCAAACTTCTACAATTTCAGACAGGAACTGGCTTATTCATCACATTCTTATTGAATAATACTTTTGTCATTTGGTAGAACAAAGGACATATTGTGACTGTCAGGGAATAATCCATACCTTGATAATTATGCGTGGTAAGTATTCATCAGCTTTTGTTACTGATCTGAAAGCAACTCAGATAAAATCAGGGTTCATTCATGAATGAAAGAACAAAGTGTATGGCAAATGTTAGTCATAAAAATGATCTACTATTACATTTAAAAGTCTTCGTGCATCATCTATAAACAAAGTTTAGAACATATTTTGTTTATAGTCCTCATCCTTTCAAAGTATTATTTGATGTTCCCTGTGGCTTAGGGAGCAGGACTGACAGAGGAGACAGTGTGAGCAAGGATGAACACATGCTTATACTATTCTGCACAGGAAGACTGGGCATGGCCCCAGCCCTAAACAACTGCTTTTGATTTTGTTAAAACTTTCTTTTGTGTCAGTTTTCCTCAGAAACAATGAAGCTGCCAGCTTCATGGGTAAAGCACAAGACACTAGGAGATAATATTTTGAGCAACTTCCTCCAGACTAGAGAATTCCCTTCTAAATGTATGACAAGTGTGGTTACACAATTCACTCTTTTCAAAACAGAACACAAAGCTTATGTCATCAGATATTAATCTTCTGTTTAATAACACAGTAAAAAACCTTCACAGTTAAAAAGAAAGAGCAGGAAAGCACCAGTCCCACCAGTAATTTTAGAGAAAGATGGGACTACACCAAATCCTGCCTGTATGTCTCTGGTATGAAAATGTTCCTTTGCAGTATATGTAGGTGCTGTTTGCATGGTTAATTCCAAACATCAGTTCTCAAAATGCATCTCAGGATGAAGATTTTGTGCCCATCTGAAGACCACACATTGACTAAAATCAAACATCCAGCTTTTGGGGGAGAAATTTTAATCTCATATTCCCTACATGGAAGAAAATTCTCACAAATTAATTTTGTACTAAGCAAAACGATAAGTAGTCAAAGCTTTTCTATTGGGAACATACAGTTAACTTTTTGGACTGGCAAGCAAACATAGCTTAATCCTGACTATCTGCTTAAAGCACTCCAGACACAAGAAAGGGGGAAGAGAGTAAGGATTTTTGAATACCAGACTCTCCTGACTGAATGTTTTTTACATTAATCACTGGATGAAACATAAAACCTGCACTGAGGAGAAAGGAGAATGTATGACCTGTTCTCTGTTTCCTAGACATTCATGCTCCAGTTAACTATTTCTCTTATGCAAAGTGAGACAACCAGAACAGGAGAAATCACCTCCTCATAGCAATTATAGATATTCCTTGGAGGTATGGGTTTGCAGGGTGAAGAGAACATTATAAACGGGATTCTTGACTCCCCTGGAATGATTAAGCAAATGAATCAAACAAAAATATTTTAGAGAAACCAGGTACTGTAATTTTCAAGGGTGGTACAAAACAAAGGGTATTGAGGCACTGCCCTTCTAGGACATATCAGACAACATAAGTACTCTGTCATCTATATCTTTTCAGGTCATTTAATCTCAATAACTTTGGAGTTGGTTTTATAATTTTACTGAAATACTAGCACAAAAAAAAAATTAAACTATAGATTATGCTGCTGATAAACAGTTATGCTACTGTCTACATAAAGAGATATAACATTCCAACTCCTCTTGTGTGCCTTTATATCTTATTGAGGTGTCATAATTTTTTATACCCATTTTAGTGAGTTGAAGGACTGACTTGCAAATTCATGAAGTTGTCAAACTGGAGCTCTGAGTACAGATATGTTCTGAATAGGTAAAAATGTACAGATTATGTAGATCTAGCTAGGTTTAATCAAACCAAATGAAACTAAAGCATTTCAGAAGATAATAACATAGCAAGGTCTAAGAAAAGATCATAATTTTTGCTTATAAATGTTTGGCAGTATGCATGTAAAGGGTTAATTTGAAATCCTATTACATCTGAATGGGATGTAGACAAATGGATCCAGGAATTATTGTCTGGTTTATTGTAAATCTCTGTCTGGTGTACAGAGAAAGGGAGAAAAGTATATGTGTGTGGAGGGAGAATGAGACTAAATGAGGATTGGATCAATAAGTTTTGGATAGATCCTGCAGTAGGTAAATATAGCATGGATTGAATGACTACAGATGATACCAGCAATGTCCTGCTTTTATTTATCTTTCTATTTTCAATGGCTGTTGTTTGTACCCATGGTACCCATTTACATGTAAGTTAATTTTCTCATTGAGCAGATCTCATCTTCGTTTTTCACTTCTGCTAGTTTGTTTGCTTTTTTAAATCCTAGTATACTAAACCACTAGAGAAAGTGCTTTGGAGGTGGAGATCTAGCAGACCACAGGGTTATTTTCCACTAGACATGACTCAATGTGGTAGTGGTAGTTTAGCCACTACACTGTTTTTACTGGATGTCAACAGGAAATGTATTGAGGATAAAGGGGCAAAATGGTCTCAATGTCACTTAAGCAAACAGCCCCTGCAAAGCTCCCCCCATTCTAGCAGAAGGTGTGGGAATTCCATGTTGCAGACTACTGCAAAATTCCTAAAAAAACCTTAGAAAATATGAAGTTCAAGACTAGTTCTGAAGAAGCATATCTGTTCAAATGCATATTATAAGACAGGTGAAAGTGTGCATTTCATACCTTTTAATGATTTCTTTTCCTTGGCTTGAATGAGAAGACAAAACTTCCCTGAGCTTCTCCTCTTACAGTGAGAGGATGGGATGTGTGCAGGAAGGTGGCATGTCCATCCCACCAGCAGGTGACCAGCCAGTATCAGCAAGCAGGAGCATGATTTGCCCTTTGCTTCTGATGCAACTGTGATGTCAAAAGATTAAGCAGAAAAAAAAAAAAAAAGAAAAAAAAAAAGACCATTCAAGGCAGGTTTCTGACTTAGCTTCAAGTTTATCCTTTTTTTCTTCGCTGACTGAGGGATTGGTGGTGATAACTGAAGCCTACTTTAAAAGTCTTGTCATTTTAATCTTTTGAGAGTTCTGACACTGAATAGACCTGGAAAGTTTAAAAAGAGGATGAGAAATACATCCTGTACCAGCTAAACCTCTGGAAGATATTAAATCATAGAGAAGTAGGAAAAATGTAAAAAAAAAAAAAAATCATTCTCGTCTTTTGTGATCTGTAAATGCCCTAAAGTGTTGAAAATAAGAGGGAGATAGATATGGTATGATAAAAGGAATCAATGCTTGAAAAAATGTAGTTTTTTATTATAACAGATGAAAAAGCACACAACAAAACCCATTAACTTCCCATCTTTACACTGGCCAAAACACTTTATCACTCAAAAAACAACATTTTGTTGCTTACAATCAGTAGGTTCCATGCCAGTTTTTTTCTCTCTCCACTGTGCCATTAACTAGGAAAAGTCACCCAGGCTGAACCAGTGGGTTGCATAAGGAATCTACAACAGGAATAATGTCCTTACATCATTTATTTGTATACCCCAATTATGAATTTTTTGCCTTCATGCCAGTAACTGTGAAATTGAGACAGTAAGTGTGAAATTATTGGCACATCCTTTTCTTTTTCTCATAGAATGTCTCTCTTTGAGATCATGCCACATCCTGTGTTTGCATATTTTCCTCATAAGTGGTATTGCTGAAGGTATTGCCAGTAGTGCTGTAGATTAGAACAGCAAATACACAATGCAGTCATGTAGGTGCTCATAGATCTGAAAATCAAACCCTCTTGCTTAAAGTGTTTAGGAAAAAATCATGAAAGTTTGTCAAGTACTGTTGGGAAATATATGTCTACAACTCAAATTTAGGAAGTCCAGAGTCTCTAAATCCTTTGAAATGGGGATCCTGTTCTCAGGGAACATCATTCCATTGTTGATAAGCACCTGTTCCTGACCACTGCTGCAGACATGGCACTGAGTCAAACACATCCATGTACAGACTGAGCTTTGAGTAACCTATAATTGTGAGGAGTTACTTTAAATATTTGTGGGGTTGCTCTGGTGGTGCCTTACTGTTGACTTTTTTTTTTTTTCCTGTGACTTTAATAACCCATGATACTGGTCAATAACTCCTAATACTGGCATATAACTAAAGTGAACTCTTGCACCAGCCCATTCAAAATTTTTCTACCACAGCAAAACATGCAGAAAAAGACATTTTATGCACAAGGGAGTCGCATCCACTGTCTGAAGAGCTTTTCATTTGAGAGCTCTGTTGGAACACAGAACATCCACCAAGATACTGCAAATGTCAAAAACTGTCTTTGAAAAAATCTCATGACAGAGTTTCCTAGGCCTATATCAGTAATAGGAATCTGTGTGTTGTTAAGGAGGGATATAATTTTTGCATGTCATTAAAATATGCAAGGATGATTTTAAAAGTTTCAGATTTTTTTATTAAGGGTAATCAAAATTCTAGCTACATTACTTGCACAAAAGGCCTTATCAACCATTTGTGCCAGGATTCCTGAAAAAAACAAAGGAATAAAATACATTTAACACATTTTAAGAAAAAAAAACTTTTTAAAAATTATCTTTATTTTTTTCTTTCTTTCATGAATATTCCTCTCTTTTCAATGTTGCAGGTTCAAAATGATTTACCATTGAATATTAGCCCCTGTATACTGTGCATTTGGTCTCAGGTCCCTTCCTTATGCTGAAACAAAAGCCTTTAGATTTAGATTTGAGCATGCATACATCTGTAGAATAAAGATGCTTTTGTACCTGAAAAAGGGAGCAAAATGGGAGATTCAATCATTATAAATTTATGCTTTATACAACCCAGGGAAAGAAAGTACTTCAAAGAACAACACTTTTAAAGCTAATTTTGCTTTATGTACATACCAGTGGTGGAATTATTGTGATCCTGCTGTAATGTCTTGTGAGAAAACATGTGGGATAATGCAACAACCATGAAATTAAAATGGACTACTTCTGTAGAGCAGACCATTATTACGTGGTGTCTTATTTCTCAGAGGGTCCATTATCTCTTCATCACCAGGAAAATCAGGCTCTGCAATGAAGGGCCACAGACTGAGCAGGAAAAGAAGGCAAAACAGTAGAGGAAAGGCCATGGGAGAACAGAATGTGTCACTGTCACATCTCACCAGCCTTTATTTAGTGATCTGAATTTTGAAATTCAGCAGTTTTAAAAAATTGTGTCATTTATAAGTGCCAGCTGCTGAAAAAGATAAAGGAAGAATGTAACATGTTTAAAACTTAGAAAAAAAAAAAAATACCAGCCACCAAACCTCTGTACCTGAAAGTACTTTAGTTTATCTTCTAGCACAGCCTTTGAATTTTAATGAAACATTTGGGGAAACTTGTAAATGAAAATGGAAATGTTCCTTTCTGTGAAGCTGGCACCTCATGTGAATTATTTAGAGACAACTTATATTGTTTCTGCTTTTAAAGAGCTAAAAACCAACTGTGTGTTGGTTTTTCTCAATGCTTTTTTTGTTGTTGTTGTTGCCTTAGTTTAATTGGTTTTATTTCCTACTTACTTATTTCCAAATTCTTAACTCCAAAATCTCTTCAAAACACAAAAGCTATGCCACATAGTAATTGAATAAAAGTACCTAACATAGTAATATTAATGATTTTTTACCTGCTCATCTGCAGCTAAAGAGAGGAAAATTAAACTCCTTGATAACCCTGATTGCATCACAAAGATGTGAAAAGGCCCAGATTATGTGCCAGTTCTAAAATATTGCCTCAAGACATAACCTCAAGTACCCAGAATGCCTCAAAAGATAAAACGTACAAAACTGGAGTACTATCAGCCCAAGAAGTAAAGTCTGTAACTGCATCAGTATCTAATTTTTTTTAAATTACTTAGTTTGTGATTTGCTTATGCTTGTTGGACTTTAGGCCCAATTCTAAACAGCTTCATCAATGATGTTTTAATACTTAAGTAGAAAAAAATCTACATATCTGGGATACTGCCCAATTTTTAAAATTTCTATTGGCTTGAAAACAAACCTTAACTCTTGTTGTTTTTCAGACATTTAAAATAAATCTAATCCTAAAAAAAGTAGGCTTTCTCTTAATTTATATTTTATTAATATTTTGATGGAAAAAATATATATGTGTGTGTACATACATACGCCATAAACGATCTGAATTTCTTCAAATGTTGAAGGTAATTAAGGATATTACAACCAGGAGGCTGTATTCCAAATGACACTTAACATTTGAAGTATTTTGCAAAACAACAAATGTATTATAAGTAAAATCAAAGACATCACAGACCTATATGTACATTATATCTTCTCCACTGGTATAACTTATATGTACCTTATACCTGCTGCATTGGAGAAAGATTTCAAATATATTTGAATTACAGAATTACGGAATCATTTAGGTAGGGAAAATCCCCTGAGGTCCTCGAGTCCACCTTTGACTGATCACCACTGTGTCAACAAGACCATGGCCCTGAGTGCCATGCCCAATCATTTCCTGAACACATTCAGGGATGGTGACTCCACCATCTCCCTGTGCAGCCCATTCCAGTGCTTAGCAACTCTTTCCATGAAGAAATTCCTCATGTTGTCCAGCCTGAATCTTTCCTGGAGCAGCTTAAGGCTCTCTTCTTTTGTCCTTTCACTACTTGGGAGCAGGGACTGAGCCCCTCCTGGCCACAAATATTCCCTGTATTGCTTCTGTCAGTCTCATGCAGGTGGTGCTTGGCTCTAACGTTTAGGCAAACAGGGTGAGCTCTCAAAGTAGATCAGTAAGCTGTTTTTGCTTATGTAACTGCTCTCCCCAGCAATCAAGGGCTGTGGAGTGCAGCTCTCAAAGCAATCACACTTGCAGAATCCTCAAGTGGCCTCGTAATTGGAGCTATGGGTTGTTCCTCAGTGAGAGGTGGAGCTAGAGAATTGCTGTATATAGCCCCGAGTTTATAGATTTCCCCAGGTTCCTGTAAGCACTGGGTGGTATCCTGTCATTTTTTTTTGTAGCTATAAAATTATAGCATGAGTATCTTATTTTTTTTAGAAATTGAGCATAGAACTGTTGGGTTTAAGTGTTTTGTTTTTCTGCTTATAGAAGAGTTATAGCAAGGCAAGACAGAGACATAAATGTCCATTCTTTAGAATTCATACAATAAGAAAAAATAAAACTGCACTCATCTGGTGTTTTATTAAATAAGGTTTTCTGGTAGAATAAAATTGTAATGATGCTTTTAACCGAAGACTGAAAGCTTAATTCTTTACACTTTAGTAAAATTATGTCCTGATAAGATTATTTCTCACACATATTGAAAGATCAGTCTCTCGTTTTAGTGACTAAATTGCCTTATACCACCTGCACACCCCACAGCTTTCTCCTTCATCTTTCCTTTCTATTTTCATATCTATGGGAACGGAATCTGCTCTTTATACTCAGCAAATATGCCTCCTGCTGCTGCCTCTGCTGCCTTAGATTTAGGCATGAGTTACCATGTCTTTTGCAATGATGCTGAACCATCAAGAGTGGGTTTTTTTGCAGTCTGGGGATTCTGGCACAATCCTCCCTAAAATGGATAGTCTCAGTGTCTCCTTTCCAACTCTTTTCTCCTTGGATTTTTGGGTTCATGTAGACCCATTTGAATGTACTTATGGTAGAATACACCAGGATAACTGTTCAACTCAGACAAGTTTAGATTCATACAAAGATGATCAGAATAGCAGGAAAACATGAGCTAATGCCAAGTTGGGAGGATTTTTTTTCCTACGTGTGACAAGGATGCTCCACTTCTGTGACATTTCTAACTAATTATTCCTGTTATAATGCAGATAACATTCCTTGTTCTTTCCAGTTTTTATAGGTCAGAGATGTTTATCTTCAGTACCCTGTGACAATGTATGCAGAATAACTGTCTATTTGATTTTTAATGCACTCAGTAGTTACAGTGTCACCAAGGACTTAAACCTACATCCAGAGGATCAGACAAAGTCTGAGTCTTCAGTGAATCAGAGTTATGCTTCTCTAATGTCAAGGAAGTGAAATGATTGCTCTGTTTTAGATATACTAAAGGAAGATTATAGTTTCAGAATTGCTGTCTCCAGCTGTCTCCTGTTTATAGTCTGTTTTGTTCTTTATCATCTGTATGTTCTGACTGTTTTGCTCCCTTGCTTTCAATTTAAACATGGTGCAGACGGCTTACAGCGTATTGTTGGCTGTGAGGCTTTAAACTGACAAATTTTCTCTTTTCATATCCTCTCCAACCCTTTCATTGGATTTCATGCTTTACCTTTGCAAATATTTGTGAAGATCATAAAGAGATCAGGGAGAGAAATGTTCCAGATAAATGAGACCAGTAAATTTTTCAGTGTGTGATTTGTTCTTGGTGTAGTCACCATCTATTTCACATAAAATAAGGAAGTCTGGGCGTTATGAGGCTGACACAGAAACCAAGATATATAACATTAGGAAACTTGCTACTGGGTGAAGTTACCAAACAATGGATGTGGTGAAAAGCGACCACTGGGGAAACAGTGGGTTGATAGAGGGCAGGAAATTAAAACCATTGATACCCCAGTTGGTATCATGTTCAGTATGACACTATAAAAGAAAACTGATGTGATAACACAAGAAAACCAATGTGATCAATACATTTGAATCTAAACTTTCCTCTGCATCTTGGACCAAATTGTACTAAATTTTTTCTTTCCTGAAATGTTTTATTGAAATACAATGGTTAATCCAATAGTCTACATGTCTATTTTCCTTATAAAAGTTACAAACACAGAGCTAATAAAATAAAAGTTTATTTTATCAGAAAGTGGATGTATTGGGAACTGTAGAAAATCGGATACGTAGGCTGGATTCTCAAGTTTAACAAATCCATTTCACACATGATTTTTTATAACATGAAACCAAAGCAGACGGAGCACTTCAAAATTCCCAATGGATGGGGCAATGATCACAAAGCTGGTAAAGGTGACTGTGCCAGAAGCTCTTGTATCTCAGGGAAGAAAAGAGATCAGAAAAAGAAAAAAAAACCCAAAACACAGAAAACTGCTGAGAAGCATGGTACTGCATGGAAGATCCAGGGATGTACAGCAAGAGATTGCCTCAGAAAACCAAGAGTATAAAAGTTATAGATTCCAATTCATGCTTGTATTAAGGAAGGCAAAATGATCTCTAAAGTTATACAAAAAAAAATGTTATTGCCGATTTTGGAGGATTTCTTTTAAGATGAAACTTTTTTAATATTCAAAGTCATTGAAAAAATTATTTTTTTACATTAAAATAATATAGTTAATCCTAACTTCAAATTATAAATATACATCTCTGAAAATTAAAAAAGGCCACCGAGAGAGGTTAGTCAGAATGGGGATACAGGTAAAATTTCTATATTCTATAGTATATGAGAAAGTGTATAGGCAGAAAATAAACTGCTACAGAGGGAAACACAAATGAACTTAGGTTTAAAAACTTCAGGCATTTAAAAGTGTTCTTGAAGCACTTCTTTACATGAATGACAATTGTGGGGAGAAAGTAAGACCTATCCTTAGACCTAAGACATGACTTATCACAGAATTTCAGAAATACATACCACTTTTGTAGTTTAAATAAAATGATAATTCACTAAAGAGAATGAGGAAAAGCATTTCAGTTTTCTCAATACCTGTCAGAAACTGGCAGCTAAAAAGAGAGAGTCTAACACCGTTGAACAGTAAATCAATCATGGTCTCTCACCTTGCAGAGGTTTGCAAGATGCCTTTGGCCCATGAATTATGTAGCCACCTCAAGGTGGCTACTGCCATATAGTGACCAACAGTGGGCTTGCATGGGGTGGTTTTACACTGGGAAATCCAAAAATGGAACCTGCATGGGCAGTCTCAGATCACTACCTCTTAACAGAAATGAGAGAACAATCCCAGGTCTAAAACTAAAGCCCTATGTCCCTTTGCTTAGAGACAAAGGAACCTTAAAAGGAACCTTGAACCTTTAAAAATAACCCAAATGGCAATCCACAAAGAAAGCAGAGACAAATCTAAAAAAGACATAACAAAAAGAGGATGGAGTGAAGTTGCGTTTTTTTTTTCATTTCTTTATGTTCCATGCACAAATTTCACGGGACTGCTAGTCTTGTAGTTCCTTCCTGTGCAACAGACTTCCATAACTGTTAAGAGCATTTTTGCTGTTTAAAACCAATAGTTACAGTACTTCTAAGTTTAAATCTGTTTAGTTACAAATAAACAGCAGCTCATTCCTTCCAAGAAAATATAGTTATGTGGAAAAGTTACCAAAGTCATGCTGCTACATGCTTGTACTGCGTTTGCACATGTATGCGTGAACATTTTGAAGAATCTGACATTTTGTTGTTTTAAGAAGGACCCCCTTTGGGATAGGAACTACATGAGTCTATTTTCTAAACTGTTTAACATTTTGTGGTAAAAGTACAGTGAGGTTTTTTTTTCCCTTCTCCTGTGTAAGTGTGGCTTTTAGGGGACCATGGCTCCCATCAGGCACTATGAATATCTGTGGACAGAAAATAGGACCAGCTGGTGCCTTTGCCTGGTACTTTCTACATTTTCTTTAAGGTGCTGGTTGGGAGGAGGGGTGGCAGAGAACTGCACACAGAAGACAAGAAACAGAAGTTGTGACTGGAAAAAGACCCAGAATTGGCTACAGCAGCTCTCCACCAGCTGTCATTACAATGTGCATTGTGTACATTTGCACGGTGTAGAATCTAATTCACTTTTACAGTCGGGAAAGAATGGCAGGCAATCACCAAGCATCCATCACCAAACAGCATGATAAATAAGCTGTTATTTGGATCATGTATTCAACCCAGTCAAGAGATTTGGACTGGAAAAAAAGCAAATAGAAAAGACAGGATCAAAAAAACCCTCCCATAAATAAAACAGAAAAAGAAAGAAGTATCTTCCCTGCTTTTTTTGGCCTTGAACACTGGCAACTATAGAGAAGTAATATATGATTATAGTTTATGAGCCTAATCTGAGACTTGCAACTGTACTAGTGTGAAGTAAAAGAAAAAAAATCAACACTTGTGAGGGTTCTTGGACAAGTTTCCAGGATTCTTAGTGTTTAGAACAGTGAAGTATTTCCTCATTGGCAATAATAATTATTGAAAATCATCCTGCATTTAAGTAAAGATAGAAAGGGATAGAAACATCTAAAGAAAAGAAGTCTATATTTCATAGCAACCTCTGCATTTCCAGCCAATTTTTAGTGATATTTAGCTCTTGAGAGATTCAGAGAGGTTGCTGGTTAAGTGTTTCAAAACCATCTATCAAGCTGAGTCCTAAAGGATATCGGGTGCTTAAGCATTTTATATTTGCTTTGTGCTATCCCTTTGTTTGCAGACACTTAAACAAAGCTTTACTAATCCAGTCCTGTGCATGCATAGAATGGCCAGACTAACTTTTTAAATGGCTAAACATTGCACTCTTTTAATACACTCCCATGGAATTTTCAAATAATCTGTTTACCCCAAAAGGCTCCAATGCGCTTTAATATCTTTCACTTGACAGCCTAGCTGAGGGTTCAGTCCCAAATCCAATTAAATAAAAAACCACTAGATTTAACTTTAGACATATGACTTATGCATACCTTTAACATGTCACAAATCTTAAGAAACATTGAACTCTTTCACTCTTATCGAAATTAACACACATAATAGCCATGTGCTCTGAGCTTCTCAGAAAAGCATATGATAAATCACAATTCATCTTCTGCAGAATAATATCAGAGTCCTGAGGATGCTGATGGGGTTTGCAGTGCCTGACTGGCCTCACATGGGGTGCTCTGCTCATGAGCCCAGGGGTCTCATTTAAGCTCATATCTAGCCCTGCCTCTTAGAGGGTCTGCACTTAGTTTTTCTCCTGTGGGAGTCTTCCAGGCAGAAAAATGTATCTTGTCTCTGGCTCCATCTCCTTCCCCTCCTGGGTGCTGTGGTGGGCCTTGCTCCATTCCTTGCTGTCCTGTTCCTGCTGTGTCCTCACAGATGGTTTGTTAGAGGTCACTTACTATCTCTACAGCCAAATATACAAACTATTTTTGGAGCAGTTATGAGGATCTTAAATAACTTCAGAACTTGTAAAATCTTGTTTGTTTCTTCTTTGTTTTGGTGTTGATATAAGGATGAGAAGGCTGGTGGGCAGGGGTGAAAGATGAAGAAATGCATTAAACTGTTCCCAGAGTTAATGGGTTTGCTACCAACTGTCTTCTCTTTCTATATATTTGCAAATAATGGCATTTTTAGTTCAGTAGCCAGAATGAAAAATAACAAGTATTTTCGAAGGGTAGTAGGAAGCTTTCTCACCCGAAGTAATTTTTTAACCCTGAAGTTTTTAATAACTGTCTTAGAAAAAGTTGTATTTTTAAAAAACAGTGCAGATAAACATTAAAAGGATCATTTTGAGGAAAAAAAAATACTTTAGCTGTCAAAATAGAAATATTCTTGGGTTTGCATGGAAGTTCTCCAATCGGAATTTAACAGAGATTTTCTTCTTCTGAAGCTGCACTCTTCAACAAACTTGCAATATTTACTGTCATTTTTGGCTCTGGTGCTTTTTTAGGTATGATCAGAATGCACTCTGTTCACTTTTAAAAGATGCCACAAAATACTGAGAGTTCTCCATTATTGCCAGCCTGAGACAAAGGAAATATATCAGGTCCTTCAAGGATTGTGGGTTTTGTTATATGGTGTTAAACCAAGATCATGCTAATGGCAATTGTGGCTCTGAGGCTTACAATGGAGGTTGTGTATCATAATTCACACTTCAAGTTATTTGGGTGCAGTATCTCAGGGCTTTGCCTAGATGAACATATGCCCAGCAACTCTATTGCAGATTCTGAAGCCTTTTTATAGTAGCTTTATATAAAGCTAAAATAATTACTTAAATTCTAATATTAGAAAAAGAAGGCACTGAGGTAGTGAAGACACAAATCTATCCTGGTCTCACATTATTTGTGCCCCAAATCCCAGTCCTTTCCTTGTTCTACTGAACTGGGTCTTAAACACCCCAGCATTTCCTGTCCTACCTGTCCTCTGTGATGCTTTTTTTTTTTTTCCTCCTCATTCCAGCACCTTCCCACACAAATTTTCCCATCTCAGACTTCCTTCTCACCAGCCCTCTTGGGAGCTCATAAAGCTCCTCTCACTCTTCAGCACTTCCTTCCCATATTTTTGTCCCATATTTCCTCCCACGCTAATCACATCCTTTCTCAGTTTACAGTTTCCAAGCCTGCTCATGTTACGTGCATCCCCCTGCTCTTGGGGGCCATATGCAGATGTTATTCCTACAGATTTTGCTAACAGCACTCTCTGCATGGGCACTTCTTCCCATGGCCTTTGTGGCCAGATTTCCAGGATTCCAGAAAGCACAATTATCTGCTCTCCTGGGTTTTCAGAAATCCAGGTATATTTCATAGACAAAATTCAAGACAGAACTTCGAGGGTAGTGATGAATAAAATTTTAGTCAGAAGTGGATCTACAAAAGCTATAAAGCCAGTGAATCTTTAAATTATTTATTGCATAACATTTGCGAATGAGTTGGGGTTTATGTTTTAACAATAATTTGGAAACAAGATAAAAGCGAGCTGTTACTAATAAATTACTTTTAATTAAAATCCCACTGCTTTTTGTAGCAAGTTTGCCATTCCAATGAGTATTGCTGCAGTTTTTTGATAAAATAGATTGATTAAACTAAATAAAAAAAAAGTTTTATGGAAATGTGAAAGCCCCATCCTGGTCAGTCACAGCACTAACTAGTTCAGTAGCTAGAACTACATTAAATACTTACTTCCAAAAGAATGTTTACTTCTAAAAGCTATCTCAGCCATTTTGATTGATGCTTTTTCTAGGGCATAACTATTGCAGCACATACTCAGCAAAAAAATCTATTAATATACCCCGTTGGGGGGTTGGGGATAAAAATTCCACCTCATTTCCCCAAAATTTCTGCTCTAACATGGAGTGTTTTGAGAGGACTCAGAGAAGCTTTAATGTCCGAAATTACACTATATTTCCTTGTATTTCTAGCCTTACAGAAATGAAGCGCGCGGCGTCTGTGCCCCTTCTGCCCTCCCCAAGGCACATTCCCTATGGACACGGATGTGTAAGTGCATCCCGGAGCCTGGAATTGAAGCGCGAGTCTAGGGGAGACACCTGCTGGTGCACGGTCGGATGGCATCTCGCTGCCTGCCACAGGGATTGCTGGGAAGCAGGAGAAGGATAGGGAACTGTATAATGGGCTTTAACACCTTTTTACCACCAAAAATTGAGGGGGGTTTTTTGTGGTGTTTTTTTTTTTTTTTTTTTTTTTTTTTTTTTTTTTTTTTTTTTTTTTCTGGGTGCTGAGAAAAATTTGCTATTTTTGTTTTGGGTTGACAACCTCTCTGGCACTTGATATAATCAAATCACAAAATTAACTTGATTATATGATGGAGGAAGAAGTAATTAGACTGAAATTAGGTGTGCATTCAGTGAAATCCAAGGTACATATATTTTAAAGGCAAGTGTTTGATGTGGTTTCAGCCCAGGCAGCCACTAACTCACTCCCCCACAAGAAGGATCAGAAAGAAAATCAGAAGGGTAAAAGCAAGAAAACTCATTGGTTGAGATAAAAACAGTTTAATTGGGAAAGCAAAAGCCATGCACACAAGAAAAGCAAAGCAAGGCATTGATTGCCTGCTTCCCCTGAGCACCTGCTAAGCCAGGAAAATGGGGCCCAATCTTGCCCAATGGTGACATGGGAAGAAAAAGCCACCACTCCAAATGTCCCTTGCATCTGCCTTTTCCCCTCTTTATATCCTGACCATGCTGTCACATGGTCTGGAGAATCCCTTTGGTCAGCTGGGGTCACCTGTCCTGGCTGTGTCCCCTCCCAGGCACCCCCAGCTCTCTCCAGTGTGGCAGCACAAAGAGCAGAAAAGGCCTTGGCTCTGTGTAAGCTCAGCAACAACAAAAACATCTCTGTGTTATCAGCCCTGTGCTCAGCACAAATCCAAAACACAGCTCCATACCAGCCACTGGGAAGAAAATTAAATCTACCCCAGCCAAAACCAGCAAACAGTGAAAGAATGTTATGCAGAGGCTAACACTTGGGCATCCTAAACTTGTATGTTAGGAGCAGCTAATAAGAGAATTCAGAAGTGGCAGAACATTTCTTGCTTAAACCCTGAATGAAGATATGCTAATGAAAACCTAAGTGTGACTGTATTCAAATTCAATATTTTTTGCCAAAACAAAAATGTCTGTCTAGTAATGATTCTTAGTAAATGTGTGAACTACATCAAAATTAAGGGTATTTTAACAGAAAATTAGAGGATTGGCTAAAACAATTTTTTTCAGGTGTCGTGCAGACTGTCTAAGGGAACACAAGAGAATTACTGCAGAGACATTCTGTACAAACAAAAAGGAGGTAACTGAATTGTTTTTGGCAAAGAACATTACAATCACCAAAAATATAAATGGATTCAAACATTACCTAGTCAAAATTTATGGAAAAAACATGCTAATCAAGGGCTATTTAACAGTCATCTGTGTAACAGAAAAAACACGTTCAGAATTGTTATTTCTCAACAGTACTGGCAGAACAGGAGAAATGGATAAAAGATTACTTATCAATGGGTAACCAAGCTGTTTGTTTAGCAATGTCTGTGGTTAAAGAGCATTTAGGTCCAAACATGCTTCCTGTGGACCTCCTGAATATGTCTGGATTCAGCTAATTTCTTCTGCCTTAGCATCTGCCAGCAAGGTGCTTGTTCTGCTGTCCCCACCATCACTTCTGCACCCACTCATTCAGCAAAATGATCCTTTTGTGGAATAATCAAGAAAAAATGAGCACTGCTTTTATTAGACTGGACTGAAAGTTTTGAAACAGACCTTCAATATTCTGTATCTGTTCTTGCATTCAGTCCTAAGAATAAGATTTAGAGGTACAGGAAACTTCATTTATGAAGCCACTTTGCATTTCTCAAAATTGCTTTGTTGTACATCCACAAAGGATTCTAAGCATTCTAAGTATATTTCAACATTACTTAAATATTTTGGTTACTGAATATTTGGTTTAATGTGTCATGAAAATTACAGTGAATGTTGATGATTGATAATAGAGCTTTTATAATTTACTGAAACACATTTTGACCTGCAAATAAGATAATCCATGCTAAAAACAGGAGAGCTCTCCTTTCCCCCAGAATGGATCTTATGTAGTACTCAGTTAATTAACACGTGCTCTTTCTTTTCATCTTGAGGTGCTAGTAAGTATATCTTATTAAAAATAGCATACAGCAGTAGCTGAGGAAGCCAAGGAGAAGCAAGGCTTCTGGAAGCCCAAATAAAGTTGATTATGAAATGAAAAAAAACACCTCTTTACTTTTCCAGGTGGAAGCAGAAACTTTATAGGTAATTTTGCTTTGCAAAGCAACTCTGTCCCCTCAAATTATATTTATTCACAGGAAAGGTTGTTTCTCAGACTTGAAAATAGGTCTACCATTCCCTTCCTAAAAGCCCACTCAGAATATAATACAGAGCACTCATTATGATAAAAGCTGTGTTAAATCCCTTGACTTACTATTCATTTTCAATTATGCTATTTTTGAAGAATTGTAACAATTTAGATTAATTAAAGGAAGTAGATTGTGAATAGCTTAAAATAGAGGAGGGAAAGAATAGGGGAAAAGAGGGACATTCCTTTATGTGTTAAGGGATTAATTTATCAATAAATGATTGTCATTTTATGTTAATATATGCAATGACTTCATGGCAAAATTGTTTCAAGGATGGATTCATAAACCAGTTTCAAGATAAACCTTGTCTCATTACAATTTTTCAAGTTTTAGAGGCAAGAGTTTATAAATTATGCAATGTATATACAACATACAAACAAGGTTTTGCTGATAGAAGAGATTTGAAAAGACTTTAACAGGCACACAGGTCTGCACCGGCTCCTATTGACTTCTCACACAATTTAACATGCATTAAGCCTCCAAATGAAACAAAAACTTTTAAGATTATTAATATAGATGCTTCATCAATCTGTTCACATTTGTGAGCTTTGCTATGTTTTGAGACAGCTGAAAAGCTTTTGCATAATTTCCATTAGAAATTCTTTTTTTTCCTAGGGAAAACCCATTATTTTTTTAGGCACAAAAATAAATAATACAATGCTATCCATATTATTCTTCTCTGCATGAAAAGCTTTTTTTTTTTTTACTATAAAGTCTTTATTGTTGATGCATATTTCCTGCTGTGTAAGTGTATATTTTGGTTTGGGGGCAAATAGTTCAAGGAGCAGGAGCTGAACTTTAAACTTTAATCATCTCTCCATTTTCAGTCTTGCACAGTATGTGAATGTTAGCTAATTCAGCATTATTTAAGATAATGTAGTAAGAAGATTATGCTTGATGTTTGAGCTAGTTTCAAATAACTGTGATGAAAGGAATTCATCAGACTTGGAGAACAAACATCCAATGCTTTAGTTATGTTTTCTCCACAACTTAATTTAAGAAAGAAAACTACCCTAAACAAAACAAAAAAAACAAAACAAAACCACCAAAAAAGTGCCCAAACATAAACAATATCCCACTCCAAGCAAATACCCTAATTTCCTTCCTTTCCTTCTTTCATTCAGATTTCCACTGCAACTCTTACATTATTTAAAAGTGCTCTTCAATTATAACTTTTATTGTGCTACCAGAAATGATGTTGACAGCTGGATAGCTTTATACCAGTATCACAAATAAGTAATAGGCTATGAAAATAAATTGCTATTCACCTTGAAAAATGATCAGGCACCAGTGAAGACTTCAGTCCATGTACTGTAGAAATTTTACTTATTTATTTTAGATATTTCACCATAGAAGAACAAGTAATAACATAGAAGGGGTAGCTGTGTGGGTATTTAAGAGTACTACAGAGGAACAAGACAGAATATAACATCCAATCATTCTTAATAGGTATAAGCAGCTTTTTATCTAAGCCAGGGAAAGAGAAATGTAATTAATTGAAATTCAAATCTAAGCAGATATGAAAATCTATTAACCATATCAATAAGAAGAGGGATACTTAGAAATAGAAATTATTTTTCCCATTTTTCTAATGCACCCAGCTGCAAATGATATTTTTTACAGGACATTTCCTATATAATGATTTAAAGTTAATCTGTAGTCTCTTTTCTAGCAATACAGAGACTGTGGTAAAAGTGAAAATTTTTGATAACTTCATTTCTACCCTGACAGTTATTTTGTGATCCTTAATTACATGCCTTTGAAGCAAATTCTAGCCTGATAGGCACATTTGAAAAGTAACCTGCACAATTGCAGGAAGTAAATTTTGTTGTCCTTTTTTTCTTGGTTGCAAAAATGCCAGAACTGGCTAAGAGAGAACCAATTAGTGTGAAAAGGAACAGGAAATAAGAAAGATTTATTGTTGTAGAAATGTTACCTTTTTTTTTTTTTTTTTTTTTTTTTGTAGCTCCTTTTTCTGTAAGAATTGCACAAGCACTTTTATGTTCTGATATGGGAGAAATTCTAGTCTGAGTAAATAAAACATATACCCCTACCTTGCTACTCATTTGTGCAGAATGTTTCTAGTTACAGGAATTATAAACTTTAAACCCATTTTTAATCTAATCACAAAGCTTATACTCACTTTAACCTTATCTTATTATGCCACCCAATAAAGGAAGTTTTTCCTATGATATAATAAGGATTAGGTAACTTTTATTATAAACAAGTTCAAGATCTGAAGTTGTGAATTGGTCTACAAGCCCTTTATAATAATCTGCTAAGATTCAGAAATACAATATCAATGGCATTTGTATTCCTGCCTAGGACAGTTATTAGAAAAAAAAAACAAACCCAAATAATCAGATGCTACAAGATAACCACTTTTTGTGTACAGTGGAAGCAAAGATACCACCACAGTTACCTGCCTCAAATAAGGGCATCTGTATAGCACTGTCATAACCTGGAAGGAGCATGTTACTTTTTACAGTGTCTATTGTCTCTTTTAGTAATAATCAGCATGTTTGTCTTTGCTATACATCTATTACTACTTGTGTACACATTTTCTGGAATGCTTGTTTTTTCACCTCTCCCCTCTGCTTAACATGTGCAGACTTCTCAGATAATTCCATGTTCACTGAGAGATCTTTTAGTATGACCTGCATATTACATTCAGCAAACTTATGGAGCTTTGAAAACCAGAAATTTCAATGATGTGATTGATAAGCAAAATTATAGAAGGCAAAATTCTTGAGAGGTTTCACCAAAACGTAAAAAAGGGAACACCTTAAGTAAAATTGCATAAATAATAAGGCAGTTAAAAGACCCTAAAAACACCCCTGGAAAGATGTCAAACAATGGGAACTGAAACTTTATGCAGGTCATTAAGCATATTTTTGATCCCAGGATGACCTTAAGATCATTTTTGTAAGCAATATTTTTATTCACAGCTGTTAGTGCCTAAACAGAAAGTCAGAAGCAAATTGACCATTCTGGAAATTATAATTAGAACTTACTAGCTTCTGAGGGGTGAGGGACTAAAAAAAACCAACAAAACAAACAAAACAAACAAACAAAAAAACCCCCCAAAAACCAATAGTATAAAGTAAGAAACTAAATGTAGAAATTACAGAAATCAAATCCAGATACAATATAAATTTAGAACATATCTTTTGTGTGCGGAGTGGTTTGAATATAGTTAGCAAATTACAGGAGACTACTCTCAGCAAAACAGCTAACTTTAAAATCAAGGAAGGTTTTGGCTATAAGAAAAGAAAATATCACTCATGTATCAGGAAAACAATTAACCAGTCTGATGAGTGTTTTGTAATGGATCCATCATAATGGAGTATTTGCAATGTATGATTGCACATGTGGGTGTTTAATAGAGTTCTGCCCATGTTTGAAAATGTCCTACATTGCAAATGGGGACTGGACATGCCCTTGGCTTCAGGTAAGACACATCATAAGTAGGAAGCAACTTAAATGTCAGAATAAGTGTAATCTTGAGCTTTTAAAGGATTTAGAGGGCAAGATGGCATCCTTGGGTTTTTTTCCCTTTTGTGCATTGGGGAGGTGTTTGAGATACACTGGGGTTCAGCCATACACTGCAGGCTGTGTGCTTTAGAATCATGAATCAAGAACAACCTTAGCAAGTATGTTCTTTGTACTCTTCCACTGCAAGTATACACACAAATAGATCTCAACTTTGGTATTAATGGCACAGTCTAAGTTACTTTCAACAAATACAAGCATCTCCAAAGATTTTTTTTGTGATGTATTTTGCAAAACTTTTGGGAGTTTTTTGAAAGATCAATAGTATTAGGCATAGAAAATAGGAATAATTGATTTCAACATCAGCAATAAACAATACACTGTACATATTCTCAATATTTTGTTTTACTATATTGACACCAGATGTAGAGGTAGAGCAGGTACATATGACAAGCATACAGAACACTTATTCTGGGATTTATTCCCTTGCCTCACATTTTCTCATTTCTAACATAAGATGTCAGAGATATGAAACTGTCACACATATGATTAATGGCACACTATTTGTCTTCCACAGAGACATTGTTCAAAAAAAAAAAAAATAACAAAGAACCATATATCTTCGCCAATGTTAGAAAAATCTCCTTCAGGTAATGAACACTTTGAGAGACATTTAGGAAAAAAAGTATTAGAACCTTGCTCAGTCATCAAAATTGGATATTTTTATAACATTGAAGTACTGGCCAAAGCTAGGCAGAGTTACATAACAATGTGCTTGTGAAGAGTTTTCTGGCTTCATGCCTGACCATCTCTTTAGGCTGTTTGCCTAAATCTTTCTGACTTTTTAAAGAAAACCCCTTCAATGTAGTTTTCTCTTACTGCATGATTTATGGAGCAGCCACTCAGAATAAGAACATTAGGGAATCTGGAGGCTCAGGATCCATGATATTAGGAAAACTTACAAGACAAGGCTGGATGTTCAGATTTGCTTCATGAAAAATGTCTTTAGTCTTAGGGCAAATGTTTGAAAGCTCTGACTTATATCCTGAATGGAATAAAAACAAAGGCTCCAAAGAAAAAATTCTGTGAGAAACAACATACTATTATCTACATTAGTTTCACAACACTGTACGTGGTAATGAAGGAAAGACTCCAGTAATGTGTGGAGAATTCCACATGACTGAACCTTTAGTTATAGATAAGTATTGTATTCCTTTAAGTGTAAATATTTCTTTATTTTATATATGGTCAAATTAATTAATTGATGCCTTTTTTCCCCCTAGACCTTTGCTTTTTTTTTTTTTTTTTTTTTTTTTTTTTTTTTTTTTTTTTTTTTTTTTTTGTGAACTATAAACAGAGAGAGGACTCATATGTTGAAGTAAAAACTAGGATGTTCCAGGAGAGTTTTGATCAGATGTTTACATGCTCAAAATTGTGTGCCTAATTATATGTCTAGTTAATCCAACTCCAAATATAAGGTGGTTCTCTGCAGGTAGCCACTGTATTTCTTGGTCTGGACTGCTAAAAAGTCATGGAAATTAGGTATCTGCCTCTGGCCACCATGCTGAACAGAAGATTCTCAAAGGTTCTAATCTATATCAGATATGTCTCTTGTAAGACAGGATGTCCTGTGACAATTTTTTACTTCAGAAAGACTATTGTAATAACTTTCCTTAAATTTCTGTGTTATTATGGCCATCTATATTGGGACTGTATAAACAGTACCTGCTGATTTTTGCTAAGGGCCAGTAGAAACAAACTGCCATCCTTTTACTCAGGCAACTCTTTTCTGCTGTTCCAAAAAGCCCATGGAAGTACAGGCTTCCAAGTATTGCTTCTGCTTCTGGCCTACCCAAGTTCTAGTTGCTCTCCTTCAGCTGCTCCTCCCTCAAAAGGCTCATCAAAAGTCCGGTTGTTAGTCATTAAATTTGTAATGAGACATCTGAGATTAATACTGGGCACATATATGGTTCTTGGGAGCATTTATATATTCTAAGTAAAGTTTTTAAATAATTGTCACTATCAACATTTTCTGATAAAGAAAAATATGTAAAACCACTGTATTGAGTACATCTGGCTTGTTCTTTGTGACAGGTCAAAACCAGAAAAGGGAATTGTGTATGAAAGCTTTCTTCACTTCATACAACAAGCAAACAAGCAAAGATGCTTTCTCTGTGAAAGCTTTTCTTCTGTAAATGCTTTTAAAGGAAAGTAATTTCTTCCTTCTATAGGCTGGGTATTAGGCCAAGTTTGATCTGTCATAAAAGCAAATAAACAGAGGATTACTAGTTCCTAAAGAGAGATTTCTCTGCCTCTACAGATTCTTCAAAATTAGTGACATCTTTCCTGCTCATATGCCCGGTCTCTGGGCAGTGTTTGCAGCTGTCCTGGAATTTGGCATTTCCCAGCCCATAACTGCTTCACCTACAGTATCCTGGGGTTGAGAACCTCTGGGCTTAGACCCTAACCCACAGGAACTGGATTTCATAACCCTCCAAAACAGAAGCTATTGCAGGGAAGGTGGTTTTTTTGTTTGGTTTGGGTTTTTTAACAGAATTATCATCCCTACAATTGTGACATGCTGTTCTCTACATCACTGGGGATGGTATACATTGAAGCAGACTGCACTGACACAGAGCATCTCAAACATCAAGCATTGCCATTTATCTTTTTATTTATCTTGTTCAAAAAGCTCTTCAGATGGAACATTTCTGGACCCTGCTCTTCTAGGAAGCATATTTTTGGGACGTGTGTTGAAGATTTATTTCAGGTTTTGAATCTACTCTGGATATAACACCTTTTACAGAGGAATTACAGAAGAAATAACAAATAGTAGAAAGATTAAATTTTGGGAGTCAAAATTGGTATCATTCAGGTATCAAAGAGTCTTGGACTGGCCAAGGAAGTGATGCATTTGTCTACCTGTGCTCCACATTTCAAAGCTCTTTGTTGCCTGGGGAGTGAGAAATGGGGTGTTCACCAAAACATCACATTCCTCCCTAGCTTCTTCTTTGAGAGCCCAAGGCTTTACACAGAAATATTAAGATATTTCACCTGATTTTTTACCTTTTTTTTTTCACCAAGCATCTTCTCAGAATCTCTCTACTGGCCATGGCTGATTATTAGGAAATTTTTCTTTGTTCTAATTCACCAGTGGTAAAGAATAGGTGTGTATTTATTGGGAAATGCTGAGTTTAACCAGTCCCCAAGAAAAGCAGTGCACAAAGGTTAAGAGGACATGAATACTTCCTTTAATTTAATTCCTCCAATGTCTTTCATGTTTCTGACTTAGAACTATCAGTGATTTAATAGCAACAGAAAAAAAAATGGAATATCATTCTTTAAAACCAAAAGTTTGAAACTCCTAGCACATTATATGGATTAATTGTGCATGATTTTATTTGAACTCATTTAAATACTATGATGTCTGATGGTAACATAAAACACAATTTAAAAGATATTTTGTTCGCCAGATAACTTTGGATTAAATGTTTTGGTTTAGGTCTCAGTTTTCTTTGAAACAGTGACCAAGAAAAAAAAAAAGCATTTTTAAAAAAAATCCAAATTAAATATTTAATTTAAAAAATAGTAATATTTTTCAAGAAATATTATTAAATTACTCGAGTTTATAATTTATAATAAGTCATCAAAATTGCATTATTTTACAATGAAATAGTCTTCCTTTGTCTTCAATAGGAGCATTTGTTTAAGAGATACTGTCAAACTCACTGCTTCTGGTGAAAGAAAAATTGAGCTCCTGGCTCTGCTGGGCTGAGAGCTGTAGGAGTTAACTCTGCTGATGATAATGAGATTGAGCAGGCAGCAGATGCTCGTGTGCCTTTACAATCCAAGTCTACCAAAAAATTCATCTCACAGAAAATTTAAGGGATGTCTGGCACCCTGGAGATAGTGACAGACTCAGTATTAGCCATATGCCACCTGCTAGAGTCACTGTTAAACAAACCACAGGGTTTTAAAGCAGAGTAAGAAGTTACTTACTCAAAATCAGACTGTTCTATTCCAGGTCATAAAATCTCCCCTTATAACAACTTTTAAACCACCAGCCATGCTACGCTCTGAAAATAATTAATTTGTGGAAAAATATTGAATGAATTAATTCAAGAATATTCTGTAAGGTGTTCTATTCATAACCATCCATGTATAGGAACATAGTGTTCATTATAGTAGGTTATTATTCCCACAAAATCTCAAGTACTTTACACCTCCCCATTCACATTTACAATTTTAGCATCTGTTTCCTTAAAGGTTTTGCGAGGTTCTGCTGCCATTTCCACAGGTCAGCATATTTGATATCATTCTGAGATAAAAATATATTCTGTAAAATATGCAATTGTCTTCATTCACAAAACCTGTGAAAGAATGATACCTCTCCGTAAAGAGGAACTTCTGAGCCCTGCAGGATGTATCATGCATATCTGTGATGCCTTGCATGGTTAATAAAAGCATATTTTTCCTCTAGTCAGCAGTTCTGGAATAAGTAGATACAAAATAAAAAAATAATATCTTCAGCTGTGACCTTGGAAACTCACCTCTCATAGACCAAATCATTGACAGCGTGGCCAAAAATGCTCTTGGACAATTGATATCTATTCCTGGGCATATGTGTTTGCTTTGAAATTACCACAGGAACAAAAATTAGGTTTAGGAAATAAATGCCATTCATATAAAGACGAAAGTGTCTCATGACACATGGCTTCAGATGATCCGAGAGTCCAATTTGATTGAGAGTTAGAAAGGGTTTGAACCTGAGAATTATGCAGTAGAGTCTCATTGAAAAAGCAGGAAAAAACATAAACATTTAGAATTCTTGTAGGAGTCGGGACAGTGAAAATTTTTCACCCTCTTCCAAATGGCTGACAGTTCCTAATATCCAAACATGTTGAATATTCCTGTCTCTCAGAAGCTGAATTTGGCCTGTATCTTTGGTTAGTCTTTATTTTACTGTCTTATAATAGAAAGAATCGTGTTTCAGGAAAAAAAACAAACAACCAAACAAACCAAAATTATAAACAGTGATGCTTGATTGTTGCTGAAGCTCAGAATGTCTCTGATTTACATACTGGAGCTAGTATGGCTGGGGCTAGGATTTAGTACCATGGGCAGTTCAGATTTAGTGGAGCATTCATAAGGTTTTTGAGGACTAATCTACATGTAGCTGCTTATTTTAAATTTAAAGCATTAGCCACTTCTGAGTTAACGAAAAGAAGAAACAAAATATTTTGTGATGCAACCCCTGTAATTCTTTATTTAAAGAGCCATGAAACTCAGGTGTAGCACGTGCTAAATACAGACATTTAATTTCTCTTCATTTCCCTTACTTAGTTTGCTGTAATTATCTCTCTTTCTATATTTGGGATGCTGAAGATTGTTAGAATAAATTTTGAAGGATTTTTTTCCCTGGAGTAACTCATTCAGATTCAGGCTCAGATTCATTTCAGTAGGAAAAGATTGAGGCTTACATATTTCAGAATTTTAGCTCCAGCATGAAAAACAACCTGTTTGTTTTATAGATATGTTCCAATCTGAAAGAATTTCTTTAGTGGGAGCAGAGAGAAAATTGGAATGGATGACAATCAGATGGAAAAAAGTACCTATTTATCTCTGAATTCATTCTTATTTTTAATACTCTGTCACCTTACTATACAAACAGCCTCAGAAGCTACAGCCTTTGCAAGGGTTCATTTGCATTATTTCTCTGTAAAAGTTTTTGTTTTGTTTTGGTTTTTTTTTTTGTTGTTTTTTTTTTTTTTGTGAATAAAAATGATTGCAGTTCTTCTGTCAGACATGTAGAATGCAGAAGTAGGAAAAAAATAATTATTCTTAGTATTGACTCTGTTTCTGAAACATATATTCACGACTTACCACCTTCATCTCCAGTTGCACACTTCAGCAAAATAGCTAAGAAGAGAGTATCTCATTGTAAATCTGCCACAGCACTTACACCTGGGAATCACAATGTTGTCAGAAATAGGTGTGGGTATCTTTTGAACATATTTAGGCTGGCAATTAGAAGATACTATAATGATATTCTTAACCATCAAGGCAATCAGGTGTAATGCAGTCTTTCAGTAGAGTTGTTAGGGTAGAAAAATCTTATTAATTGTAAGATAAAGTTGATTTGTGTTAGAACAGGTTTACACAGTGCATTTACTTGAGATAATGAGGTGCTGTTCATTAGACAGAACCTACTAATCCTGTTTTTCTAAGTGCACTTGTATTTCTTTGTACTCATTCTCTGATTATGCTAAATAGCAGCTACAAAGAACACATTTTGTCTTTTGAGTATTGAGCTGGATGCTGCTCCAGAGCTTGTCATATTCACTGCAGAACATGCAAGGTGATATCCATAGCACAGAGCTGCTCATCCTATATCTGCCTCATTTGGAGAGCAGGGAGTGATTCTGTCATTAGAAAATATTGAGGGACACATTTTCTAAGGTTTGCTCAGCTGCAAGGCATCCAGATAGGTGCTGACACCAGCTCTAGTTTTACTCTTATAGAGATGTTCCACTCTGCAAAGCACCATTATTGCTTTCATTATATCTCTTCACCTTATGCCTACTGTGCAGAATGACGGATTCAGGAAAATAGAACAGTTCCATGAACAGGGAAATTTTTCACTTGTTGCCTTCACATCTGCTCATGCATGATAATACCAACAGAAAAGGACATCGAGCTAAGATTGCAACTTATCTCCAGGGTTCAATAGTGATCTGTGTTGGTATTTTGTTCATTTAGTGTTCATTTCAACATGCAGAAAACTCTTTCTGGCCCCCTTTCACAAAGATGAGACTCTGCACGTTGATTCTTGTCTTGTGGACTGTAACAGGCCACGTCAGTTCCTTCACAGAGAAAAGAAAGCCTTGGTCAGCACAGTAGCCTCATAAATGCCTTTTCTCCCATTTTCTTTGTGCTCTCACATGTTCAGAAGATCCTTTCACACTGTTGACACTCTAATGCTTTCCCTGTTTTCCAAACACCATATCTAGAGCCTTTGCTTTTGTAACCACAAGCAATTCTTCCTTTCTGGAGGTCCCCATGGGACTAATTAAGATAACTAAATGGGGAAAATAACACACACAAAAATATTTTTATATGGCATTTTTATATGTGGTTTTGTCGATAGAAGTGCCAAGCAATGTTTTTTTGAATCAGGCTCTAAAACATCTACAGCGTGAATGTTAATTTGCCTATACTTTACTTCTGGAGTGCGTGAATTGATATGAAATATTGAATATTGAATATTAAATTTCCTTCAACTAGTTTAAAAGATCTCAAAAAATAAGTTAAAATATTAAAAAATATCAATGAAATATCTCTTATTGTTATGGCTTCAGTAATTTCCCCCTGGTTTATATCTATCTTATCTATTTATGGTTTCACTCTGAATTATACGCTCCTTCAGAATCTGACAATGAAATTAATACCAATAACTTTTTTTTCTTTCAGTCGAAACTATGACAATATAAAAATCTCTTTAAATCATTAGTGCTTTTAAAACCTTTTTCTTCCATTTACACTTACAACAGTGACAGGCTTGGGGTTCTTTAGGCAAAGGTATGGTAAGAGGACACTTACCACAGCTTTAAGAAAAACTCTGAGTGATAGAATTTTATTACTCTGAAATGTCTCTTCAAGTGGCTACCAACTTGCTTTTTATTTTCTTGATCTTTGCGAAGTTTCACTGAGAGTTCTGAATTGATGACCTTGTATCACTTTGTTAAGAAGGTGAAGTTGATAGCTGTAGGTTTTTAAAGCCCCAGTTTTTTGACAGCAGCTATTCTTGTTTGCATGTTGAATTTCAGGATCAGGAACTGAAGAGTACTGGGAAAAAAAAAAAAGAAAAAAAGAAAAAAAAAAGCTGCTCAGGTGACTGAGCAGAGCTGTGGGCAGTTACTGTGTAGAGTAGCACTGAAACAAAGAAAAAGGTTTGCAGAGGCAGTGTCTAAAGTTTTTACAAAGATGGTAGAATATAGTTTGCCAAACTATATTCTTTCAGAGGATGCTACTAAGTAAACAAGATGTGGTTCTTGCATTTACTCTTTTTCTGCTCACCTGAAGTGAGCATTATGTTGCATGAAATCAGTCCTAAAACTAATGTTTGGATTTCCTCTCCTGTCCATTGCTGCCATACAAAACGTGATCTATTACACCATGAAAGACAGTCTAAACTTCACAAACAGTATCAAACTTAGAAGTTAGCTTCAAGTACCATGGGAAGGTTCTGAGTTTGAGTAGGTAGCTGACTTCCTTCAGGTATCTGATTCAAGCCACAGCCACCAGCAAAAGCCAAAATAGAAGTTGGATTGTAAAATGAGAAATTGGGAAGTTAGGAGAATACAGATTTAATTTAAAGACTTCCGCCACTGTGTGCATGCCTTATTTTGTTTACTACAGGGTGCCATGAGCACCTCTTTGATGTCATTGCACCAAGTGGATGCTGTATATCCTGCTGAAAGTTTGAGTTCCAGCTGCTACAGCAGTAACTGGCCTTGTGCTCCCCTTGCTGATCTTCTGGCATGGGGTGCATTTCTGCTGAAGATCATGAACAACAAAAGAAATATAAGAAATTTAAATCTCGGTATCCCAGGTTCCTGATATTTTGTAATATTTTGGAGTTGAGTGATAAATTGCAGTTGTTACAAAATAAATATCAATATTAAGAGGAGATTGTTTGAGACTTGGAGGCCTGGATTAAAAAAACTGTTAGATATCAAATTGGGTGTCTAATTTTTATCAGTCATGGCATAAGTATCACCCATCACCATCAGAACCTTAATGAATATCTGAATGCCTTTGTTTTAGAGTGAATTAACAGCAGTATTCTTAGTAAATAATGCACAAACCTTTTATTTAGTGACCAAAAGTGAAATGATATAACACTACAAAAAACTGTCTTGTTATGTATCACAGAACTAATTTCAGTGGAGTTTGTGTATTTGCACAGAGCAAAAGCTTAAAATTTTGACACTCAAGGTAAAACATACCACAGTGGGTTATTAACCCTATTTGCAGCCAATGAACTAGTCATAGAAAAAAGATAAACAGGAGTAGTAAAACTTATTTCTTTATATTGGGAAATAACTGTTTCTGTGGAGAAAAGGCTTTACCCAATAAAGACATTACCAAAAAAAAGCAAGCTTGCTTTTTTTTATTTATTGTTATGGCCTTAGTTATCCACTGTTCCTCTGCTCATGTTCCTTATTTGTGTGTCTGGACAAGCACACACTTGATATGGTTCACAGCTATGAAAGTATTGACTTGGTAGTCAGTTCACGCATGCAGAAATGAAATGTAAAGCTGCTTTAGAATGGTTTTTTTACATTTCTCTGCCAAATTAAAATTTTTACATTTAATGGACATGCATTCTGCTCTCCTGCAAGTAAAAGGGCTGAGTTGCTGACTTGTGCTCTCTCCTTTTTTCAACATTTCCTTTTCTGATGGTCAAGAATAAAATTCACAATATTTTTAGATTACTTTGATTACAGTTTGTAAGTGAGACCTGTGCATGATGAGAGGATTTAAGAAGGCCTCTTTAGTTAGAATTCACCCTTTTAATTTACCTTGAGTTTGAAAGATGGGACAGCAATTCCATTTAGGAAAACCTAAGGAACAATATCAGAAAGTAATTCACTGTATCATCAAGTTATAGTACACACTCCAACTTTCTTATGTATTCATATGTTTTAATCCTATAATCAAGCCTATGGTTACTATTTTTCCTGCAGTTAGAGATTTGAAACTGTGGAAAGAGATATCAATTGCCATTTAAAAGAAATACATAATGCTTTTACCTAAGGAAGCTTTTTTTTCCTTTTCTGTGGTAGTCTTCAGTAGTCTGTGTTTCTTACAGCTTCATGACTTGATTGGTTAGTTTTCTGATTGAGCAACATGTACTGGTTACCAGTTTTTCAAAAAGGCTTGTTGTGAGCAGCAATCTGTTAGTGAGAGTGAGTATTTTGCTAATTAACTGTGTTGCTGATTAAGATGCATTTTTATGGCTTGGTTTTCATTCAAGCAGATTAACTTTTTGATTTAAGCTTTTGATTCTGTTATTTAAAGGAACTAGGATATTTCCATAGGTGAATTTTCAGATTCTTCTTTTTGACAAGATCAGATACTTAACTGATTAAGAGATTAGATTGAGGTATTTGACTGGTGCTATTTTACATATTAGTTAAGCTGAAGACCTAGACATTTCTATAGTCAAGCAGCTAGAAAAGAAGGAATCAAGACTCAAGGTTTTTTTAAGAGAAACCTCTTGTGTGAAGACTGTGTGTTGCATTAAATGTTCAGAAAATGCAGTGGTATGGTGTAATAACACATTAAAATACAAACAAAACTTTGTAAGAGTAGATTTTATAAATTAAATTTCTTATAATAATAAAATCTTAGAAATAGGCAGAGAGAGGCTATGTGATAAAAGACTGATAATAGACTTCTAGTTGTTCCTGGAGAGGCAGATAAAAATTCATTGCATTGAAGCATACTGTCCAAAACTGGGGCTAAGAAAAATAAATATAAAAAATAGTTTTCTCCAAAAGTATCTTCTAAACAGCTACTTACTGTGAGGTTTTTGCCTCTTTTGTCCTGCCTAATTTTTACAATATTTATTTATTCATTGTCTTCCTAGTATCTCTAATATCCCACTCATTTGCATCTCACCAACTTGGATATAGAGATAGTATGGGAGCCAGTGGCAAAGGCTTCACTAGTGACATGGTAAAAAATATGTTTTTTGCATCCCCCATATCCATAAACCTATTTGTCACATCACTGGAGTCAGGCAACATCTGAAGCCGATAATTTTTCTGACTGTTCTGAACCATCATTTTTTACTATATGTGCTTAGAAATGACTTTCAGATTTGCCCTGTAAATATCCAGGGGATTAAGTGGAAGCTGATCCACCTGTAGATCCAGGAATCCTCTTTCTTGCTCTTCTCCAAGATAGCTATAATGCTTTTCCTGTCCCCATCACCGTGATGTTTCAAAAATGATGCAGAAAGGTATGAGAATAATATTGAGCAGCTCTCTTAACACAAATGCATTCAAATACATCTCATCTGGACCCTTGGGCTGGTGTATTTTACATGATCTGTGATGCTCTCTATCCTGGTAGGATACAGCATCCCCACTACACAATTACTGTGCCCCAAGGGTCTGGATTTTCACAAGGCTGCAGACCCCCTTTAGCCCTAATGAGGTGATAGCACTTCAGCAGCCCTGGATGTTGGCATGTAATGTGATTAGTATTGTGATTGAATTTGGAATTCATCAATGCAGGGTATGCCGTGGTTGCACTCTACTTCTCTTTCTGACAGTGAACTGTCAGGAGTTTTAAAGGCAGTAACAAATGAGGCATTACAGAAGTACAGGCTATGTCATGGAAATTGATTTTCCATTCTTTGTCTTTTCATTGTTACTTATGGAAATCGCCATCACTCATTTTTAAATAGATTCTTATCTTCTATGAATGTTTAAAGATCTATATACAAATTCTTTTCACACTTGGTTATGTAATTATGGAGAGATACAGAGCACTCTTAGGATTAACACTTCTTTCAGGAGTTATGTGGTGATGGTAATAGGGAGAAACATGGGCTACAGTGAGAAAAGTATTGAATACGGGAATGAGAAAAAAACTTACTGAAAACAGTTTTTGTGCAAAGTTTGATTGAAAGTAAGGCTGAGACTTACTGGAACAGAACAGAACAACTGTGCATGCACAACATGTACAGAAAGATCAGCTGTCAGGAGATTGGTTTGATACAACTCGATTCCTAACTCCTTTTGTAACATGAAACATAGCCTATGTAAACATAGGTTCATTGATACATTTTCACTTAATAATTCTTGGGATTTTAGAAGCCTAAATATTTTTGATTTTGCCATTCTGGAATGCCTTAAGTACCATCACAAAATGCTCTGTCTTAATCCTGTCAAATCTTTATAAAAGCATCTGAATTATTTTTTAAGGATTTATGCAATAATAGTTACAGTGCAACTATGTAAACAACAGGAAATTCTTGAGAAAATATCTCAAAAGTACCTCACAAATACAAATTAGACTTATGTTGCTGCCTGTAGCTTTTATGATTAGAGAAGCTACAGAGTTGAAGAAAGTAGAGTTCTGATGCTTCTTTAAAAATACACTTTTACAAACACTGCAAATTACATTTTATTTAATATTATTGAGAATTTTTGCTGAATCCAGACACTGCTTTATTTTATCTGCTTTGATACCAAATCTGCACAATGCATACATGAATTATTTATTCAGGGAAGAATTCTGATGTATTTTAGTAGGATGTTTCAGCATGTCAGCGAAGGACTTAAGGGACCGATACACAGAAATTGTGATTTTTAATGTAATGAGCGAGGATACGTAGAGATAGGGCAAATAAATATTGGAATAGTTGTACAATGACAAGGGGCATATTGCAAATGGGAAATATGACATTCAACTGGCCTGAATAATTTGAGTGCACAGTGAATGATAGTATCATCTCCTATGTTGATAGTAATGTTGCAGTAATTCACCACTGGCTGCACTGTGCTTACTGATAACATTTCAAATCAGATGCTGTGTGGCATTTGCTATTTACTGGCAGGAATTTTCCATCAAGGAATGAAGGCAAGCAGAAAAAAATCTATATAAATCTTGTGCTGATATAATGGAACTATTTAGTACAAAAGTTCTATAGATTTTTCTACAAAAAGCATTTATATTCTATTTTTTCCCTGTATCTGTATTTTAAATGTCCACATGAGTTGTTTTCAAAAAAAACTGAATAGTTTAGATGTCTGAAACACTTTGGTATATACTACTAGAAGAATTTCTGTATGCAGTCCCTCGTAATCATCATTGAAACTGGGAAAGACAAAATTATATAATGATTTCAGTGCAAATGTGGTTGGCAGCAACACCTCTTGAGATGCTATGAATGTCTACCTGGATTCCTATTACATGTAGATAAAGGGGTTTACTATAAATGCACCACAGTTTCCAGGCAATTAAATATTTAGTAAATAATGATTTGAAGACAACATTGCAATATTTTTGGTCTTGGATACCATGTTCCTTATCAAAACATGAAACATGTTTTGGATACCATGTTCCTTATCAAAACATTTTGACAGAAAGGAGCCTGGGTGTTGGCATATTGGTGCCAGCTGGGGTGGTCTATAATCACTGTTAAATCTCAGCAAACAGCAAATTTTCTGAGGCCTCTGGCTTTTGAAAGATGTTTGTCATCTAGATTATTGTTGACAAGTCAACATCGTTGCTAATTTGCTATGTCAAATAATATAGAAATCTAAAAAGTTGAAAAATATGATTTTTCACAAGTAAAATCTATCTGTACTTCAGACCTACAAATTTTTAAGCACTGTGCTTTCCTTCAGGCAAATGATTTATCTTGTCTCACTCACTTAACATGAGTTAAAAGAAAAGCTCAGTTACTAATTATTTAAATCAGATTGAGTCCAGGCTGGGGTATCAACAAGGCCTGTGCAAAGCACGTAAGTGACCTGAGAGTGGGAATCAAGATGAAATGGAGATCCAGGAAAAGGAAATTGAAAAGAATTAGAGGGAGATTAAAAAACCCCCAGAATCTTATTTTTATTCATGTAAATGCATCTCCCTTATAGATATATGGAAGTCTCTGGCCTATTTCACTAGAATTATTTCTTCACCTTCCATCTTAAAGAGATGTGTAACAGTGTAGAGGAAATGCAGAATTTGGGGTTACTCTTCTTGTTAGAGAATTCTTTGTCAGGGATGACAAGTGTTTTTGGTGACAGCTTTTGATCTACAGAGTTCTTGACATGAAGTTATATTTGAACCACATTTAGAAGAAAATATCTGCCTGAGAAAAAAATCTATAACTAAATTAGCCTTTAATTGCACTGCAGTCACTAGCTACAAGTTTTGGTTCTTCTGAGTGTTTTCTTTTGTTAAGTGTGAGAAGGAAGAAAAAACCACAGATCCACAAAAAAGAGTTTATATATGTTGTCTATTTTGGTTGGTTCTTAGGTAGGTTTGGTTTGGATTTTTGGGGAACTAGCTTTTTTTGAGATTTTCTACTTTTTCAAACATATTTTTATTTTTTTCAAACTGAATAGTGAATGTGGAAATCAGAAAGGGGAAGAAGGGAAGATCTGATATATATTGAGCTTTTATGATTTTTTTTAGGTTTCAGCCTAAAGAAAAATCCTGTTGGCAGGTTAGCTCGGTACTGAAATATGACTTTTTCACACATAAGGTTTTTATCAGTCCATTACTTCATCTATTATTTTTGTGCATGCTTGTGCCTGAGGCTTACCTTCTTTTTATGCTATCAGTGATAAAACTGTTTGTAAGTTTCCTAAAAACAGATGAAAATTTACTTTTCCACTCCACCACTGATGCTCTTCAATACTTAAGATTTTTCTCTTTCCTCTGTTACAAGCACTATGTCATCATGGCAGTTTTTGAAAATCTGACTTGAGCACACCAAACTTGTAAGGTAGGAGATTGTCATAATTCATTTGGTATTTTGTAATCCATTGTTTGAGGCCCTCTGTGTAAACAGGAGAGCTGAGATCTCCATCATCCAATGTCATGCCTTCCAGCTCATTTCTCCTTACATTTCTCCTGCTCTCCAGTTGCAGAGCATAATGGAAGAGGTTCTGTGATTCTGTGTCCCTTTGTGTTCCACCAAACCCTGACTTTAACCAGCTGCTTGGTTTTCCAGCAATGTTGCTGTGTGGAAGAATTCTTCCTGTGTAGCTTTTTTGCAATTGCAACTGGGGGAAGTTTCCAGCCTCCCCACTCCCTTTCCCTCATGTCCCCTCGCCCAGGGGTGGAAGATGCATTCAGTGTTTTTCCCCTTCTCCATTCATGTTCTCAGCCTGTTCCACTACCACAGAACCCAAACACCTCAGCCACTTAATACTATAATACCTTCTAAAGGAGCCTTTCTAGGGTTTATTCTGCTAGCACTTATGTTGCAGCAGAGATTCTTATGCTCCATGGAAAATAACAGTGACACACGTGTGGAAAAGGGGGGATAAGGTATCAGACACTGTGAGAAGTGTCAGCTTGGAAGGCACTTGGACTTTCTTGGATATATATAAGATTGCAATATTCCTCTTTAGATGCATAAGAGAATTCTTACAAGCACACCAGCATGAATCTTTCAAAACCAAAATTATTTTATGGAAAGAAAATGAGCAGTGTAGTAACAGATTATTTTGCTCAGGGCTACGAAGTACAACTGCATTACATGCTATATCTATATTTGGTATTAAAAAGAAATCAAAGATCCCCCTTAAAGCATTTTTTTCTGACAAGATTTTCATTAAAACCCAGCTCTTGTTATTAAGCATATTATAACATAATTAAAATTAAATAAGTCTTGTGGGAAAGTAACACTATAAGAAAGAAGCACCCTTAATTAAATTTCTTTTTATTTTTTTTCTTTGAATGGGTTCATTCTGAAGAGATTCAGTCTGAGAAACAATATTATTAGTTAAGCATGTTTTAATTATCTTACTTTTTAAAATTTATATACTCAGAGGTGCCACTTTGATATAGTAGTTTGAAAAACCTTTAAATTATTAAATAAATAATTTTCCAAAAGCTTTTATGCCTCCATGTAACCACAGTGTGTTGTCATGTAATATTGAAGAAATAGATTATAGCAATTGGTCGTTGGCTTGCTAACTTTGCCCTTCTTGAAAGTTGTATTGACTTTTTAAAAAATAGCAGACATTACTATTTAATTAACATTGTCAAAATGCCTTTGAATATCACACATTATTAGAAAACCAGGTACATTTGACATCAAAATTTTTTTTTTTGATACAAACAGGTTTAAAATGTTAGACTCGAGGAGGCTAGGAGAAAATCAGCTGAATATAGACTATTTTAGGGTGTTGGACTGTTAGATACTGAAAACTTATAGTTTATGGCTTAAACGTCTTCAAAAAGGACTTTTACCTATTATAGCAAGAGTGTATTACAAAAGGTGCATGGAAGAGCACCACAGCCTGAACTGGACTCTTTTTGATCCTTGAACTTTTACAGAATAGTTCAAATTTATTAGGTGCATCCTTTCCAAGATATTCAAAAGACCTCTCAGCCATGTATCAGGATTCTTGAAGTGTGGTAATATATTAAATAGTAATACAACACTTTATAAGTCAATGCCTTACCTCACTTGTTTCTTGAGAAATTTATGCAAGATTAAATGTATATACAGAGCTGTCTTTATTGAGTTTAGGTAGGTTTTTAATTTGTTTTCCATGTAATTGGTCTGCAGCTTTTTTAGTCTTAGTTATGTCTTTTTCTGAAGTCTTTCTTCTTACATATCTTGAAAAATTATGATTTTTTTGTGAAGTAAAAAAAAAAAATTACAGTCTGAATTAGTTCAGGCATTGTTAATGTAACCCTTTTTGGAGAGAGATTATAAAAATTATTGTAAACTTTTCAAAAATGAGTTGAATATGTAGTCCTGATTTTCCTCCAATGCAACTCCACCAGTTATCTCACCAAAGAAAACATGTTTTATTATACACATTGGATAAATGCCCATTATAATTTATAATTATAATTTATAAGTGCTGTACTGCACTGTTGTTCTGGTGAGGAATTGTGGACCTTTGTTATAGAAAACTGGTGCCAGAGGAAAATCCTGGTCTATGGTAGATCACCCAAATAAATTTGAATATCCATTCTTACTTTTGTTTGTTTGTTAACTTACCTTGATTCTAAGATTACTTAGAGTCAAAAACCCCTGAGGATCACAGTAGGTGTAGCTCAAGTGATTAAGATCCCCAGGGAAGAGGTCACAGCACCAAGCCTGCAAGAGTTCAAGAAGCACTTGGAATTTGTTGTGATACTTGGAATGGTCCTGTGCAGAGCCAGGAGTTCAGCTCCTTGTGGATCCTTTCCAACTCAGGACATTCTGTGATGCTGGGTAATTCAGATTAGTCACTGAAAGTGGTCATCTGCCACCTGGGAACAATGTTTGCTCCTTTTTCTTTACATATCTTGTGGGCAAATTTTTAGTGTTCAAAAATTGGTTTATAGTACTGCACTAAGCTTCACTCGGAAAGTTTCTGAACAGGAAAAGTTTCTGCCCCAGAAACATCAAAAAAGATCTTGGGTTTTGTCCTCAAAGACTTGGAAAATTCTTATGGAGTATCTTGTAGGAGTTTTTTAAATGTCACCTAAAAAAGCCAGCAGATCAGAAAAGTTGGGTTGCCTGAATACACACTTCCAACATATCGAAAGAGAGTTAAATTGCTTTTGTAGGCATCATCTGATGGCTTTCCTACCTTGGGTACAGTCAAGCAGTGCAGCAGGCTGCCCAGAGGGCTTGTACAGACTCTGTCCTCTGGGGTTTGCAACCCAAAGACAAGATAGAGCCCTGAGCAACCTGGCCTGACCCCAAAGATGCCCTTGCTGTGAAAGGGAGGTTGGATTAGACACCTCTCAAGATTCCTTCCAGCTGGAATTATCCTATGATACCAACAGTTTTCTTTAATGTCTTGGTTTGAGTGCTAAGAATACGACACATGAAAATTTTAAAGTCCTAAACTTCCTTTGCTCAAGCTTCCTGTTCAGGCTACTTCTTTAAACCAGGACATTTTGAAAGAGAGAGACCTGATGAAGAGCAGAGACAGTATGATAAACAATCTGGTATATGTCGGTAGTTTGCATATTGCCTGTCTCAAAGCACATCAAGGACAGTGACAGTATTCTCACAGATGGTGTCTGTGAGAAGACACACAATACTCTGCTAGCAAGTTAAGCAGAGAGAGAAAACAGCTTAGGTTCTTGGAATATGCTTTACAGAAAGAAGGAAACAACACATCCATTTCATGTATTGAACCTGGAATGCTACAAAAGAATGGTAGTCACCTGGTTGCAGTGAAACTTTCTACCAGAGACTACTTGGTTAATCCTTGGATCACCAATATTTGCAACCAGAATTGTCAGCTGTTGCTCCTTTTACTGAATAGAAGCACCTTCAAAAGCAAATAAAAGGTCAAGACTAATTAAATAAGGGTAAGGTCTGTGTTGCTCTGATTTTCTGATGCAGCCAACCCAGAACTTCAGCTGATCTATTTAGCAAGGAGAAAAAGAACTCCTTTAAGAAGAGAGGGAATTTGACTGAGACAATTCAAGTAATTTGAGGCTTTTTAATTTTGTAATCTTAGCTTGGTGATGTGGAAGCAAGCCAAAAATTAGTATATTTTCTGTTTTTCTTGGCCCTTTATGTGTTGGTTAGATGTAATTAAAACTGTAGTCTACGACAAAAAAGATGGAAACATTTCTGAAAGTTGGAAATGGGCATTGTTGGTCCTCAATTGATCTTATTTGCTGCAGAACCTGGTGAGAACTTACTATTTTATTTGACAGTATAGCCAATGCTGTTATATTTTGTTTCCATATCACTGGATAACCATGCAAAATGCAAAATCTTCATTGATATACCATCATGATGTAGGAATAAAATTATATTTTAAAAATCCCAAATATGATACATTTTCTATATTACTTTCTTCCTATTTATACTCTCTCTAAGTGTACAATTAAATAAGATGTTGAAGAAGAATGTAATTTTATTTGAAACATTTCTAGACTATTTAATTAATATTTAGCACATGTTTTTATGTATGTCTTTAGAAAAATAAAATGAAAATAAATTGAAATTTAGAAAAAATTAACAGCTTTATAAAATAAATGTATTGCTCATTATAAAAATATTAAAATAAGCAGAAAATACAGCTTACTGTAAGCTTAAAGCATGCTCTTTAATACTTCAAAATAAGTGTAGTCACGTTGCATCATAAGGAATAGGCAATTATTTTTTAGAGTTTGTCTTTAATAAGAAAAGTGGAGAGTGATGAAACTTTTCAGTGTACAATTCAACTACTGTAGTGCTGAAAAAGTCGTTTACAAACCACAGACCTATGAGAGAGAATTTCTGAACGAGTGCTTGTGTCTCCCTCCAATGGTAGGAGGTTACTATTGCTGGGGCCACGACAGAGGAAAACCTGGAACATCCTGGAGTACAAAGAACTCTAGGAAATGCTTGATTGGTTTCCTTGCTACACTCTTAAAAGAAAAAAAAAAAAAAAAAAAAAAAAAAAAAAAAAAAAAAAAGTGGGATATTTTACTTGAACAAAAAACTGAGTACAAAAAAATTCCTGAACAGGGAAATCCCTTTCTGTAGTAAATTAAGTCTATTTGACTGTAAGGATAAATACGTGAATGAGAGATATTTCTCCACTAATTAAATGTATTTTTCCACCATCAGAGGTGAAAAATATAGAGAATATTTGGATTATGAAGTTTCTACGGTAGGTCAGTGCTAAAGAGATAATTTTAATGATTTTTCATTAATCACTTAAGGTACGGCAGTTAATTGATCTCTATGAGAGAAAACTTCAAAAGCAATGTATCAAATAATTTTATTAAATGTTAAACATGGTGTACAAACTATAAAGTTCTTGCCTACTGTTGAGAATTTTGTGAATGCCATTCACACTACATAAGATGGAGGATTTTCCTCATCTTTAAATATTACCTCTGGTCAAAGTCAGAGAAACATAATGCCACTGTAAAATGCAAGGACTAAAAGCTATTTATTATTTTTGAAGAGACAATTCTTTGCTGGCAATAGGGGACAGCATTTTACAACACTGAATGTAACTATGCCAGAAAAAAACCAAAACAAACCAAGCCAAAAAAAAAAAACCCAAAAAAACAACCAGGTAAAAAAGAACAATTGGAACTCAAACAAATAAAAATTCAATTTTTGTGAATAGGATTTTATCTTTGTTCAGGAGAGCCTTACACTACATAAAATGCATTATTCTCCTTCAAAACAAAATATATTCAAAGTAACTTACCAACTCCTGAAAACTATTGTGACAGGAATTCCTGGTGAGTACCTAAGATGTGCAGTTCTTTATTAACATGAACTTTATGGAACAAAAGACTATTGAACTTGGATTATATCTGATTCCTAGTTATCAATGTGTATAAACAGTCATATAATCTACTTCTTAACCCAAAGGCCTTTACTGCTATTTTTTTTCCTTTAAACAATATTTTCTTCCAGTCATATGAGTGCTAATATTTCACTGATGTAAATGGACCATGAAAAATCCCTACAGGAAATAGCTTTATTGCCTGGAATTGGACAAAATATGAGATTGATATTCTTGGACCTCTTATATAACTCCCTCAGCCAAATAATAAAACTCATGATCTAAATACTGCTGATGACCTATGTATAACATTTTCAATTTTACTCCATATTTTTATACCTTCAATTATACTATAAATTACTCTGTATAATTTACAAAATATTTCTGAATGTAAAGGAAAAACAAGCACCCAGCCAAAAATCCCTATATCAACAAATCACTCATGAAAACTGAACACTTCTGTGATTATTGAAGGATTCCTACAAGAGGAAGTATAAAACTGTTTCTACTGTGTGTAAATTTCCAGAGGTTTGTACTATTAATCCCTCTGCAATAGTGACAGACAATCCACAAAGAAATTCATACAGCACAAAGAAATTAATATAGCAGTAATGCAGAGATGGATAAAACCTCTTTAAACAAATCAGTTGTCCTGATCTCTTCAAGAGAACCCACATAGGTGGTGCTGCTGACACACCTGAAGGATGGAGGGCATCCAGAGAGAATAAGCTTGAGAAGTGGGACCATGGGAATCTCATCAGGTTTGACAAAACCAAGTGCTGGTGCTGCACCTGGGTCAGGGAAATCCCTGGTGTGAGTCCAGGGGTTTGAGGATGAACAGATGGAGAACAGCTCTGCACAGAAGGGCTTCAGAAGGTCTTGGGGGATGCTGGTGGAGGAGAGGCTGAGTGCTAGCAGGCCATGTGCACTTGCAGCCAAAAAAGCCAAATGTGTCCTGGGCTGCACCAGAGCAGTGTGGGCAGCAGGGCAAAGCTGGGGATTCTGCCTCTCTGCTCTGCTCTCATAATTCACCCTTGGAGTTCTGCATCCAAAGGGGTTCCAAATACAGGAAAGGCATGGACCTGTTGGATGATTAGAGGGATGGAATAGTAAAATAATAAGGAAACAGGTGCTAGTCGTAGTTTTTACGAAACAAACCAAGACTTGCCTTGTTTTATATTACTCAAAGAGGGAAGCACATAACTAATTCTCAGAGTAAAGAATTTCTATGTGTCATTCAACTACAGCTACTAAAAGATGTGCCTTTCTCTCCTCTGTAATTCATTATTGTACCTTTCTCTTGCTTCCTAGCACGGAAGGGGAATCCAAGGGAACAGGCACACATGGTTTACTGGGAGAATTTAATCTTCTGCACAGAGCTCACCAAAGAGTAAAACCAGGGTCCAAGCAGCAATATAGAGTTCAAAAGACACCTCAAAAAATTACTGCTACTGTAACATAAATATATTATTTATAAGTCTATTAACATTTTTTTAAGCTCCACTAGTAAAACAGTAGGCTCACCTAATTTTTCCTTATCTTTCTAATGGTTGGAGCACATGAAAAATAATGAAATCAAATGCCTGCTTCTTAGCTTTGCAGAAGCTGTGTCTTCAACAAAGCTGGTTTTGCTGTTTGAATTTGGCTGCCTTAGCAAGCACCTGTTCTGCCAAGTTACTTGTGTGATAAAGTGAGTGGTTATGAAGGCCAAAATGCCTGAAAAAGGTCTCAAGGAAAACAAATGTCCTTGAACATGCTTATATCTCATCTTATTTTATTTACTTGATGGTCTATTTGGTTTAATCAGTCCATAGTCAACACTGAATCCTGAATCTAAACAACACTGGATCTAAAGTGGGTGTGAGGTATTGAGGAAACTCGAAGAAGGTACACCTTTCAGGAACAAGAAGCAGTCGATTTCTTTGATTTTCCTTGGAATTAATGCTTTATTACTGTTTTCAGAATCTCTTCTTTAAAAAAAAATACATATACACATATATATATACACACACATATATATACATATATATATTTAAATTTATATATATATAATTTTTAAAATGTTCAATATATTATAGATATAAATAATAGTAAAGGATCAATCAGGATTGATGTACTCAGCAGCCAGAAAGCCTATAAAAGAGTTGTAAGCAATGTACAGGTGGAAGATAAGACCTATCCAAAAACTGCATCAACATCCAAATTACTGTAAACCAATTCTTCCATGGTTAGCTAAATTGTAATAATTTAAGTAAGAAATATTCTTTTTGAGGAAAAAAATTATCAACCATGAAGGCAGGGAAAAAAAAAAAGAAACCAACACAGGTGTGACTGAGGCCAGAGTAAAAAAGGTAATATTTCTGGCAGCAGGGCTTAGCAGCCATCCTTTAACATCACCAGATTGCAGTGTTTCTAGGTGATTGCTGAGAGCTGTGATTATCTGAATTCTAAGGACAAAATGTTCCTGCTTGAGCAATGCTGGTGCCAGCTAAAGCTGCAGTATAAATCTCCCTCCCTCCCTTTGGTCTCTATAAATTCCTAGGAGCACTAAATTCTCAGGACAGCGCTGTCAGAGCGGGACCTGGTTCCAGCAGCCCTTTCTCAGGCAGCTCTTCAGCCTCTCCCTCAAAATGCGTTTCCTGCCCAGCTGCCAGGGAAATAAACCGCGATATGCAGAGACCTCTGGAGACTGGAAAAGCGAACTGCATCCGAGGAAGTGCAGGGATTGCTCGGTCTGTGACCCGGGGAGCTTGAGAGCAAGCTTAAGAGTCAACGAGGATGCGATTCAGACTCTCCTAATTTGTGGGACAGAAAAAAAAAAAAATCCTGTTCTTTTGAAAGTGATAGAGTTTACCTTATTTTCTTCGAAGCTAGGGAAAAATAAGGTAAAATTTATCTCGCTTTTATTATGTAAAAGAAAACCCCAACCCCCAAATATATTAGATGCTTTCCTTGTGTAAAAATGCAATGTTGAATAACAGAATCCTCAAACCCTCTGTGAGCTCAGTTCCTGTGCTGAAAACTCCTAGAATTTGGAATCCATTTATGAAGCCATTGTTTGCTATATAAGTCTGCTTGTTCTATTACTTGCCTGAAGTCTGTTTAGAGGCCACATCTCTTAATGTAGTCTGAGAGATGCTGCAAGGTTCTGGTTGAGCTCAGAGCTAATTACAACTCTGAAAGAGACCTTTGTAGAATTGTCATTAGCTGTGCTTGGGATTGAGACTGAGGTGTTACCTCATTTATTTTCCCAGTGAACATCTCTTGATAGGTTTGACCATGGAAAAATTGTGCTCATCTTGAAGGACACTGAAGTTTGCAACCACAGCTCCAGCTTACCCTTTGTGTAGCTGATTCTGTACTTTTTTTGTGCAATTCAGTGTTTCCAACTCCTCAGCTGCGTGTTAGGTATGTCATTGCTTCAGTGGCTCCTCTTGTGTGTTTGAGCACAGGGAATTTTACATGGAAACAGCAAAGCATTTTCCCCTGAAGTGGTCTTTCACACAATTCTTACAATGCATCCTCTGTTATTCTCTCAGGCCTTGACTGTGGTTGTACAGCTAATACCAATTATTTGGCATTTCGAAGTTCTGATTTTGTAGGTGAAGCACAGAAAAAATTGCATGTTTGGAGGCTGATGGAGAAACACTATGCAGGTCCAAAATCAGATTCCAATTATTTCAGCAAAAAGTGTTTCTGCATTCAATTTTTAAAGTCCTTCCCCAAAAGTGGGCTCGACTAAGCCAAATTACTTAAGTATGCAGAAAAGCAGAGTTAAATTTTGAATTAAATTATAGTCAAATGCAAGTAGGCAACTGTGTCTGGCTTTTCAGGTCTGAAATACTGGTAAGCTTACATTTTGCTAATGGTACTTCTGGAGCTATCCTTGTCTTAAGCCATTTTGATTGCCAGCATGGAAAACTGCATCAAAGGAAACAAAGACAACTCTTCACAATATGAAAGCAGTAGCAGAAACCTAAATTCCCACTCTTTAATTGATTTTTGACTTAGGATCTGCAATATTTTCCGTATGACAGCTTTTTTTTTCCATTTTCATCGTATGTATTAAAACTATCATGTACACTTTTAATGTCTCCAGTGTCTGTGATTGATTACAGGGTAACTTTAAAAGTTTGTTTTTTGAATCTCTTTGTCCTTCAGTCTGTTACATAGGTTTTTAAGTCAAGGATTCAACATTCACTTAATAAGTCAATAAAAATGTCCAATGAATGTCCAAGAGAACTTGAGGAAATTAAGGTCTTGCTCTTGAAATTATACAACAAAAGCAGAATTTCACTTTTTGATATGTAGCACTCCGTGAATTAGACTTTCTCTTTTTTTTGTCTAGATTTTTGTCTGGTAAAAATAAGAAGCAGGCTTATTAGTCTTTTCTTAAATTCCCTTATGAACATAAATTCTAAAGCTTTCAAATGAACTGGCCAAATAAATGTTGACAATAAAATACAATTTGTAGGAGGGGAACTAATCTGCTGGGCTATGTCTAAAATTATTCACTGGAGCTCAGTGGACTTTGTTGTCCCAGAAGATTTAGGACTTGCTGAGGTCAGGCTGGAAGGTATTTTGTGGAGGCAGCCTGCCTTGAGGTGAGTGTACATAGACACTGAAAGTGCAGACATAATTTTCACAGGCTTTCAAAACGTGTTTCAAGAAATCTTGTGTGTACTGACACCCAGCCTTTCAGGATCACTTCCCTGAGAACACTCATTTCACTCTTCCATTCTCCATGAACAACAGCACTGTGTTTCAGGAGAGAAACTAGTTCAATACATGAAATGCTTGAAACTGGTGTTTAATACGTGCCTGTAGTGATAAATTGTAAGGTACATTGACTTTAGCCTTGCTTTGAGCATCCAGTCAGAGGAACAGAAAAACATACTCATTATTTTGTATGTTTTTATCTAAGTGCTGATCTGGCAGTTGGTGCATTGCTCTCTGTCAGTTCTTGTGTTCATCTGCAGTTTCACCTGTAATGAACTTTAATCAGATGCACTGGGGCTTAAAGACTACTTTTTTTTTTTTTTTTAAATGTCCTAAGCCTCTGTTTTTTAATTTTCTTGTGAAGTTAGAAAAAGTTGCACTTGAGGACCTGATTCCATACTCCCTTCTGACCCACCAGCAAGCTATCTTTTTAGGGTCTTCATTTCTTTAAGTTAAAAAAAAAAAAAAGTGAGAGTTCAGATTTCAGGCTATGAAAGGAAGATCTGTTGAATTGGTGTTCTTCTATCCTGGAGTGATCTTCTATGAAATCTGAAGATCTATGGTATAAACAGAAAAAAAGAATATAATAAATCTGAAGTATGGTTATTAAAAGGCTTCTTAAAGCAATATATATATATGTATATATTAGTGTGGAATTGTTTTCTCATTTGTTTATTTTAGTGACTTCTTCAGACTTAATAGTGTCAGATATTGGCACAGACTTAAAAAGAAAAAAAAAAACTAGACAAGCTTAAAACCATTATCTGATGAAAAAGTTAGAAGAAACATCTAAATGCTCCAATGCATCCCTTCCAAAAAATTAAAATAATTTTATTAATGAATTCCATGAGTTTTTGATAGATTTTGGTTCAGTATGTTACTGCCTATGCCAAGTTTTTACAATAGTCACACTAGAGATATCTGGCTGGGTACTCTGAACATCTTACCTGGCAGATGAGAATGTCCTAAACATTTAGGACATCCTAAGAATGTCTTAAAATTTTGCAACTGAAAATAATAATAAAAAAATGAAATAGAGATCATCTGTCCCATTTTCTTTAGATTTCCAGGTCACTGTTTGAAAGCATTTTGAGACAATGCCTTTTATATTTTCCTTACTGAAAATACAGTGTTGAAGTTGAAAGGCGTAATTGCAGCACAAGACTAAAGGGACTAAAGCATCTACTGCCCTTCTGATTGTTTGACAAGAAAGTCCTGATTATAAAAATTGATCAAATAATAAAACTCATGATCTGCTGTTAGCCTAACTGGGATGAAAACCATAACTGCTGAGTTAGAAGATGCCCTTATCCATCCCAAAAATATTTACCATACAGAGATTCAGGAAAAAGTCATGCTGCTACCTTGTTATGGAAGTGCAGTGTAGCAACAGCCTAATGGTGGTTCTGAACCAGGTTTATATAAATTCTTTATTTCTAAAAAGCTCAGGAAGAGGGGGAAAAAATTCTCCTCTGCCTCATATATCTGTTATTCTCATTTAGTATCTTTAAGAGGTCTCACTCCTCAGTTCAAAAAAAAAGCCATCTTTTCAAGACAGAGATGTTTTATGACACTTTTTTCTGACTTGCACAACACTTATTGCTGTTGTAGCTTATTCAGATGGAAAAAATCTGATTTTTTTGTCTTCATAAAGTCTAAAAAACCCCCAAAATTAAAGAATATAAATATTTACAGCATAATTTCAGGGAAATATCTTAAATTTTTGACTTGACTATATTGCAAACGTGCCTGAAGCAAAGCAAATGACACTTGGAGGAAAAGTATATCTGGGGATTCAAGTCTACATCATGAATCTACAAGCAATTCTCCCAAGCAATTCATCCTAACCACACAAACACAGGCAAACTGTCAGCTGGTAAAAACAGGGATTTTAATCTCACTGGTTAAAGGTTAGGAACATTTTAACAGCAGCTATTTTTAGCAGTCCCAAACCCCCAAGTTAAAAGTCATTAAGTATGGAGTGGTCCTGCAAGACTTATATTGGTTTATTTTGTTCCAAAAGAATAATTTAAGCATACAGAAACCTATCACTCCCATGACAGTTAGATTTGATGCCATTCGAAAAACAAGAAAACAAATCATAGAAATTACACATAATTGTGTGTGCTAGAGTAGCCCATATAATATTGCATAGGTATGGACTTATACTGTGTTTTGCAAATCAATTCCTCATGAAAAATGCCAAAGCTGATGAGAATTATTCAGTGATGTCTATGACCAGGGAAAAGCAGATGCTACTAAGGCTATGCCCTTCCATGCATGGTTCTTCAGTGTTCTGCAGAGGTAACCCAAAAGTACTAACAGTCATAAGGGAGAAATTAACTGAAGTGGAGAAAACACTGATTGGCATATTAATTTTAAGGTTTTAAGGAACTGGATGAATTAGACATAGAAATTGGATATGTTGAAATGGGCGAGTGTCAGGCTGTGGGTATCTTAGCAGAATAAATCTTAAGTCATTTAATTAGTTATCTTGGCACACAAGAAGAAGGATGGTGTAAATGAAATTTACTGATGACACAGAGCTCGAAGGCCTGGTCTTGACAGAAGAGAACGAAAATGTCAAATATGAAACCTTCAGAAATTGAGTGAGAGAAGTGGGATGAAGTTAAATACTATAAGTATAGATTCCATTTGTGTTAGAGGCAAACATCATTCATTCTGCCATGAGAGTGACCATCTTAATTTTATTGTACGAAATAAAACATGAAAATCTAAAACTCCAAGCATTTAATTTGATGGATGTCTAACATTAATTCTCCTTCTAGGCACTCACTTTCCTGGAATTCCTTGCAAGTGCTTTTCTATACCCACAGGAGGTGGTTATTTAAGGGTAAAGAGATGGTCTGTCAGGTGTCTGCTCTGTGGCTGTGGAGATATTTGTAGCCTTTAAAGACTAGTGGTGGTAGATAAAATCTGTAAATCTTTCTGCCTATGTAAACAAATCTTGTTTTGCATTACTGTGTCACCCCATCCATCACCCCATCTGTTCAGTGTTTCCCAGTAGTTACCCTGAAGCATTTAGCAGTCAGACACATGTAGACCAAACCTCAGTGTCCACTATCAGGCTTAAACCCCAGAGGATCAGTCCTTCCCATTTATTTTTAAAGATGACAAGGCCATAGGATCACAGCTAGATCTGAGTGAACAACCCCTGTGCACCCCTCCACAGCCAGACAACTCCTGGCACAACCAGTGTAGGTTAATTATTTGAATTGAAGGCTAATTAACTGAACAAGAAAACACTGATAAGCACGTCTGTTTTAAGGTGGTGAGGAATGGGATGAATTTTTCCTTAGGAAGTCTTGCTGTAAAGGCTCTAAAGTAAACTTGGAATTGGCAAAATAATTTTTTTCCCTGGAAACAGGCTTTCATCAAAGTTAAGGGTATGAAAAAACAGATTTTATAGTTTAAATATGTATTTTACTTTAAAGATCTTTGATTCCTTATTATTAATGTACAAAAAATTTACTGTGTCCGTATAGAAACATATAGACACTAGAATCAAAGTTCTCAAAACATGGAAGTAAGACATTTCAGAAATAATTTAGAAAATATCTCTTGGGCAGGAAAAGCTCATATAATTTCCTGCTAGAAATTTCTTTCTCCCAATCTCCATTTTATAATAATTTAAAATAGTACTTTGTAATTAAGTAAATATACTTAAATGAAATTTCCCTTCATTATATGTTTAATTTACATGGAATATGAAGTACAGAGATTGGGGGTTGCTGAATAGCTTAATTTAAAATGCTCAAGTATTCATGAAATGTTTCATTTCATGTTGTGAATAAAAAAGGAACAAAAAATATTTAGTGCTAAGGGTTGATAAGCAGTTTAAAGGAGCAAGATATTTACAGTACTGCAAGTGTGTCAAAATAGTGCTAGGTTGTACAAAGTATAAAAATCATGTTTACTGAAAAGGAATGCTGAATGTGTATTAAAGAAAAAAGATACCATCAGTGTATAGAAATCAGGGGCATTAAGAATGAGCTTGTCTTTTTCTAGTACAAAACCCTTTAGTTTCAATCTTCAGAAACGATTATTAGATGTGTTTCATGAATACCAAAACCCTACCTCCACTCACATTTGATTCTCACTTTCAAATTTATATACTCCAGAGGAATTGATTTCCTTTTTAATGAGTCAATTGCAATCAATACTTGCAGTGAATTACAGTCATGTTCTTTAACATGATCCCTGCTCCACAAGGAGATCTTCAGTCCAAAGACAGTCTACTGAGCACCCACTGTTTGCAGTAGGATTAATGAGTATTGTGAATTTTTTTCCTGTGGGTTTGTGCTGGCTTTGCCTGGGTTAATTTCCTTCCCAGTGTCTGGAATGGGGCTGTGTTTTGGATTTGTGCTGAGCACAGGGCTGATAACACAGAGATGTTTTTGTTATTGCTGAGCTTACACAGAGCCAAGGCCTTTTCTGCTCTTTGTGCTGCCACACTGGAGGAAGCTGGGGGTGCCTGGG
>VZUI01034276.1:0-21588 GCA_013401135.1 Cettia cetti
CGGGCGCTGTCCCTACGGTGCCGGGCGCTGTCCCCGCCGGCCCGGGCGCTGTCCCTGCGGTGCCGGGCGCTGTCCCCGCCGGCCCGGGCGCTGTCCCTGCGGTGCCGGGCGGTGTGGCCGCAGCGCGGTGCTGACCGGACCGGACGGGGCGTGGCTACGACACCTGAGGGCTCTGGTGCCCTTCCCCACGGTCTGGGGAGTTGGGCGGAGAGAAACGTAGTGGGGTTCAGCCGGGGCAAGTATGGGGTCCTGCACCTGGAGAGGAATAAACGCAAGTACCAGCACAAGTTGGAGGCTGATTGAACCTCTTAAGCTGTTGGCACTGAAGCAAAGGGGGGGGGGGGGGGGGGGCCAAGTACCAGCACAGGATGGGGGCTGATTGAACCTCTTTAGTTGTTGGCTCTGAAACTCCTGAGCGGCCCCTCAGCTCTGCCAACTTTGTTTTGAATCCTTAACCCCAAATCTGTTTTCAGCCATCGACTTTATGTCATGTTTCCATACACATACTAATCCCAGACCTTGATGTTCCCAACCAGGGCAACATGAACCCATTCAGGGAGTCAAGAGAGGTCACTGTGGTTCCCCCACTCAAAATCCTTTTCACTCTAGCCAAGAAGGAGTCAGTAGTAGCGATGAACAGAGAGAGAATTAAAGGGTAACCAAATTTTGATCAAGAACAATGTAAACTTAAAAAAAAAAGTGTTTAACAATAATAACAAAAAAGAACACAGTATTGAAATTCAGTGCAGATTTAGGAATAAGATAGAGTCAAAGAGGACAGAACAGCATAGATTAAGAGATATTTGTGATGAGGACCTAGGGGAATAGCATGCAGGGGAATAGAGTACAGGGAGACTATATTCTGTGGGAGGAGACAAGAAACAAGCTTGACTTAGCTGATAAGGAGCATGTGTGTCCTGAGTCAAAAGCCAGCACATTTGGGGGAATGACTAAGAAACACAAGGGGAATGAAACACATGAGCCTTTAATCAGGTTTCTTGTGGCTTGTCTGGACATGGCAACCATTTACAATAACAAGCTCCCCATAACTGTCCCATGCTGGTGCTACCTGCAGGCTGTCACATGGCTGCAGTCTGTTCTGAGGCTGACCTAAGCTCATGTTACAGCAGCAGAAGCAGCAGATTCTTCTGGAAGTACCCTTACTGTGTCTTTTCTGACTGTCTCTTGCACTTCTCAAGCAGTTTAAGGGCTATATAGGCAGCACCACATCTAAACACTCTGGATTTGTTGACAGACTTCTTCTCTCTTTGTCTTCACCACAGAAAACGCTCTCAGCCCTTCACTCCATTGTGAGCCTCATGGTTACACCAAAGGGTGTTTTAGCCAGGCCACCCCATTGCATCTGCATTTGAAACATGGATTTTTACATCCTCAGCATGGTCTAAGAGCCATGTTGGGGTGTTCTTCCATAAGGCCTCAGTCAATCGTACTGGGAGGTGCTGCAGCCACGCCCAGTCAAGGACCATGAGGAAGGAAGAGTTGCCAATGAGATGTCAAAATAAGAGAATCAGGAAACTCCCCTTTAGAGGAACAGATTCATTCTGTGAGAAATCCTCCTGGTGGGAGCTAAAAAATCTGCTGTTCATCACCTGGCTGTGAGGACTGTCTTCTCTGATGCCCCTTCTTAGAAGGCTGCAGATGTTTTGGAGAGGGCACTGCCTCGAGGGTGCTGCCTGTGTTTGTTGATGTCAGTCCAGCCTTCAGGGCAAGGAACATTGTGCTCAGGAGCTCATGGTGACCAGAAGCTGCTCATGTAGGCAGGAATTATGTGTTCATCCAGATGTTGATCCCAGATACCCAGCATGATAACTGGAAATTATTTCTTCTGACATTGACGTACTCCACAGATTTCTGTATCCCTCTATTGCACTCAAGGTTGTGTTTAGTGATACTGCAGTCCAGTGCAGCTTACAGGATTGGGCAGAGGAGCCTGAGATCCTCCTCAGGATGTAGGATCCTCTGAATCCCAAAGCCTGCATTCCAACATGCATTCTGGACCATGATCTGTTCTGAATCCTCAGATCACAGTCCAGAATGCATGTTGGAAAACATGTGATGATGATGACCACCTCCATTTTTTTGATCTGCAATACTTTACATTTGGCTCCTCCAGATGACATGCTAGCCTGGAAATTGAAAAGTTATCTTAAAGATAGGAAGGAACTGGGAACATGGGTTTATGATGTCCTGGTAAGTGGTGGGAAATATCTAATGCGCTCTGAGAATATGTTCTGTAAAAAAAAAGAGAAACAAAAACCTGGTCACCTTCAGAATCTTATTTTTAACATTTTTGTCCACGGGGATTGGTAGCAATTGGAGACATTCCCATTACTGTCTTTCCTGGACTCTTATGTGGGGCAGGAACCTGGAAGCTAAAGGAACAAGAACTGAGTTTCCCTGACAGAGTTCTGTTTCCACACAGAATTCATCTGTGTTATTATTAATCCTCCTCCAGATTTTGTCTAGGATGACAGTTTCTTTTTCATGAGTCTGTCTTCCAGTGTTATAAACAAGCTGATAAGGGACAGTTCTCTTTATTCCGCTACAACAGAAAAATACTTCTGTTGTTTTAACTGTGACTGGGTTAGGGTTATGAGGGCATAAACTCATGGTAGCTTGATAAGCGTGAGAAGCAAGACATTTTTTGTTGAGTTTTGTGGTTGTTGTTGTTTGCTTGTTTGTTTTGTGGACTGGAATGCTATTAAGAGACAATTCTCTTTTATGTCTACAAAAATAGAAAACTTTCCCTCAGTTCCCATCCCACTTCATAGAATTTTCTCGAAAAAGATTATTTCGGTCCACTAGCCAAGCTGTGCCTTGGAGCAGAAGAAAATAATTTTAACAGGCAGAGGCTGCTTGGCAAGCCCAGTTCTCCCCAAACATCCAGATTAGTCTGGAAGGTACTTGCATGAACTAGTGAGGCTCCACTCCCCCATCATGCTGCCAGCTGGATATTCAGAGTAGCAGCCATCAAGCCTGGGACGGTTGCCTGACACTTAAAAGACAGTGTATGAGAAACATCTAAGGGCATTTTGCTCAACTAATTTAGGAAAAGTGATTGTGGGCCTTAACATCAGCTTCTGAATTGTCATTTTGAATTCTGTGACTAAGAATGTAAGTTTTGCCATGTAAATTTGCGAAATCTTTTCACACATGCCTTAGTGCTGTCAGGAGGACACTGCAAGAGGGAGTCCCCTAGGACTGTGTGTGCACAGATCAAAAAAGACTTGGAAGCCCCTGTGTCCTGGCCAGTTGGTTTCATTCTTGCTGTAGGTGGATGGTTCACTGGAAATAAAGGTAAATATAATAGACCACATGACTCAGCTTCCAATTTATTCACTGATTTGCGTGCTTACCCTGTCAGGTATGAGACTCACCTCTGCACTCCTATAGGGACTAAGGATCCCATTAACCTTTTCATTATCAAGATGTAATTGTTCAGTGAGAGTCAAATGCTGGTTTTACTTCCTGCACCCAACCTCTACAGCTCTAACAATGCATGGATGAAAAACAACTGATACATGTTCTGCTTCAAAAAGGCAGAAGCGGTCTTTCTGAAATTTGCAGCCATGATTTTGTGGTAAAGGTACGCACACAATTTATATTCCACAGCTAAGGAATATTTTTGAATTCCTTGTGGACTCTGAGCTCTCACATAAAAACATCTGCTAGTAACATTTTTCATAATCTCCATTTGGTGAGGTAACTCTATCCCATGCTGGCAGACAATGACCAGGTCTCAGTTAATTCATGTCTTCCTCACCTCCTGGCTGGGCTGGGAAATGTGATACATTTTGGGCACCAAGCCTTTAGCACATACGAAGCTCCAAGTACACCAGAAATCTGCAGTGCATCCCATCAACATCACATATTGGTGTGAACACTTGAAAACCTTTCCAACGGTCTCTATTCGTGTTTCATGCAGGATCAAGGCTTTTGCTTCCAAAGAACTTTGTGGCTTGGACTCAGAACATTAAAATGATTGTCTGTGTTCCTGGGAGGGAAACCATAATTGATGCAGTGGAGCTTTCTGCAATAACAGTACAGTTCATTTGGACAGAGGAGAACAGAGTTTCAGAGGCTAACATGAGATTCTGGGCTGAATTCCCCCAGGAACCACAGATCATGACAAGCTTGATTCACCATTTCTACTCCCACTGCAAAGCACATTCTTTCGGTTTGGTCTCTTCTGGTTATGAATATATGACAACAATAAATAATAAAACAGGACAGTTGTTCCATTAGGGAGAGAACGAGAACAAACACCACCTGACAGATGTTAGTGGTGTCATTTGGATATCACTTAGTTACATGGATAACAATGAAGTACAGGAATTTAGCATAAAAGAGAGAGAATAGACCTATGGTGTAAATATGAAGTCATGTAGTAACAGGCACCTGTCCCCTGGAAACTCATCAGAAGTTGCCAAAATGAGTTCATGCAGATCACAGAACAGTTGTAAATCCTAATGGAATCTAGTTAAGGAGAAAGTAGTTCCACCAACTACTTTACAGCATTATTTCCAGGTAGATTATGTGTTGTTATGAAGTTGTGCTCTAAAGCTTCAGCCTTTGTCCCAGCCAAGATACTCACAGCATTGCAGCCCTCTTCCCAGCTCTGTGAAGTATCCTGGGTCAAGATGAGACCTCTAGCTTTCAGATTTGACTGAAAGTGGTCACTTCTGGTTTTAAACATAAGGAACATTCTGATTACACAAACTCTGTCTAGGAAGTGATGTTAAAACATCTACATAGAAAAATGACAGTGTTCTGTAAAGCCAGCTTTATTAAGATAAGAAAACAATATAGAAAAATACATGTAAACACGACCAAATGCAGTAATATTTTACTAGAAGCCAAAGCTGTGTGGTGACAGACCTACTGAACACATATTTAACCAGCAAACCACGAATAGGTAAACAGTTATAGTAAACTGTGCTTTTAGAACTTCTGCAGTAACTGTCAAGAACCAGCACTGCAGCATGAATTTTCTTACAAATAACCCATCAATAGTTTTTTAGATAAAATATAACTGTTCTGTCATTCAGAATGTGTCTCAAGCTATAAAAACAGTACAAATCTTCTCCTAATTTCACAACCAGTGTTAGATACAGACAGGTAAAAAAATCTAAACTGCTTAAGAATTATATTAAAATAACTCTATTAAAAACTTACCGATATTAAAAATACTTCCTTTAAAGGCTGTTCTAGCCAGAAGTTAAATCTTTAAATACAGTGCTCACAATACACAAATGTAGAGGTTTTCAGATGTAACTATCAAAAGATTACAGGCTGGCTGAGTTAAGAACCTTATCCTTAATGGCACCCTCCAGTCATGTGGATTTGCTGTACTTCTGAGCAATGCCATAGGGGACATGTGCAGCTGTGGTGCCTAATTTCTGTGCTCCTTCGATGTGGTACATCTGGTCATCAAAGAAAATGTGAGGGCGGATTTTCACCAGGACTGGTCCTTTAGGTGCTCCCGCTAGGAAAAGTGCCTCATCAATCTCCAGACCCCAGCTACGGAGAGTCTTCAGCACTCTGGCCCCAGAGCTCGCCGCGCTTCTGGCTGTGACCAGGTAGGTCCTTATAGGACAATTTAATCGTTCATTTCTTGCATAGAACTTCTTCTGGAGTTTTCCCAGGTCTTCCAGAAAACCCTTCAAAGGACCCTGAGTATGAAATACCAGAAGCATACTTAGTATATGTCCACAGTTCCCCAAATCATTCTTTTGCTTTCTTCCAAACCACCAGTTACACACAGAATTCCTTTTCCTAATGCTGTGTTACTTTGCAAATTCTTCATGTAACATCCCCAAATGGGACTGTACCCTCACTAGGAATTCATACATTAGAAAAAAGTTGAAACCGCAACACTATATGGTAGGATTAGTGGGAAAATAATTCTCACTAAGGCTTACAAGATCTCTCACAATATTAACTTAACTATAGTTTTTAATAAAATTTTCATTGAAAACACTTTTTACAACAAACCATGAGCTGTAATTCTTTTTCCTGTACAAAAACCAGTAGAAGACCATCAATGGTCTTCTAAAAACAGTAGAAGCCTTCAATGAACTTTTCCAGACTAATGACTATACTAAACTCCAGTTAATAGGAACAAATGACAGTTTTGTTCAAATTGCAATATATTGCACTGTCCAGTACTTTCATAAATAAAGCTTTTATTCTGAATTTATACTATTTTTAACAGTGGCAGAATTGGTCTTTCAGTTTAAGCTAATATTAAAATATTTGTGTTTTTAGACAAATGGCATAGTTCTGCTTGGGTATAAGCAGATATTATCCTGTTTTAATGACTAGAATATCTCAGTGTTTGAAATTACCATTACCTACAGTCTGATAAAAAATAATCAAGGAAATCAGTACTAACATTTCTTTTTCTAATTATACCAATAAAAGACAACTAATTGTAAGTCACTGTCTTACATGTGCAGTTCTACCAGAGAAATGAGAGAGGACTGCAATGGTGGCCTGGTACAAGGATGGCAGTGGTTGCCTCTTTTATGTGAAATATGTGTTTTAAAGAATATCCTCAAAAAAAGAAACAAATAGGGCCATCAGCTTTCACAAAGAACACATCCCCAGTGGGGAAGTCGGAGAAATACAGCAGCAACAAAAGTCACCAGATCTTTTGGAAACTCCCTTTAAACCAGAAATTCAGGAAACACAAACCTGTGCAAGAGGCTTATTTTCATTCAGCTGTTCATGTTCAAAAAATCTGTCTAATCCTTGCTCTTTGAAAATCTGTTCTGATTCATCAGAAAAGATAACAGCATCCCCATCAAAAGCCACCCTCAGCTGTGTGTCCGAGTAAACATCTTTGTTGGCAGTGAACATGGTAGCTGATGCAATGCCTGAAAATAGATCAGAGACCCTCAGTTAGCATGTCCTGCAAAGTCAGTCATGGAACCATCAGCAGTTACGTTCCAACAACTTATTGGTGGTGACCCTTATATATGGTGAGCATGACCGATCACAAAAGCTAATTAGAGATGGCTGTTCTGTAACACAAGTGCATGGAAGCTGTCCCATTGCCAAAACTTCTTGGACATGCTTCCTTCCCCTTTCATATGAGACTATATAAAAATGGTCCCCAAGCTGTGCTGCAAATGAAAGAAAACCAGGAAATCCCAAGGAGACCACTCAAACAAAGTATTTGTTACTTTTTAACTCCTTACAGGACACAGAAGTTGCTTTTTTAAGTTGTATCAAAAAGAGGATGCTATTCAAACAGAAGTTGAATAGAAGAGGGAGTACTGTTTCTTTTTGAAGGGGAGAAGACAAAGGTGTACAAAGGGGAGAATACAAAGTGGTGAGTTTCTGCATTTTATGAAGCAGCACTACTTTCTGTGAAAGACACACACACACTATAGTTTTTGAACAAGCTCAAGAGAAAACAAAAGATATCAACAGATAGCAAAAGAAAGTGAATTCAAACCTGCTTCTATAGCTTCCTGCACTTTGTCAGAATCTGCTGAGAGGTACAGGTTTGTGAGGTATGCAGTCAGGTAACCAATGGGGCTCTCTCCTCCCGTCATACAGAAACGTTCAATTGTTAAGCCTAAAGTAAGAACAGCACAAGCTGTGGCTCTGCCTTGACACTACAAACCTGTGAAAGGAACCACTGAAAAGGTACACTAGCCTAACTTACAGCAAATTAAAAAAAAAAATGTTCATTGTAATTTCAACAAGTTACACAACTTCAAACAATTACAATGTTTGATCAGCCCATCCTTATTGAGAGTTTAGGGGAAAAAATCCCTCTAAGACAGTAGAATAACTGCTTTGAAGATGTATGTGTAGGGAGCATAGATACCAAATATCAGAAAGTTTAAGGACTTCTCAGAAGTTATGGATCACACCTGTTCCATATCAAATCTAGAGCACTGGGCCAAATTCTGTCTAATAGTATTTCACTTAAGCTGACACCCAAAAATAAATATCAAAGAAGCTGCTTTTCCCAAAGTCAGAACAAAAAGAATAAAATTAATTCATATTATTATGCAACAGCTGGCAATTCTATACATCAGTAATTATTTTGTTTACCATAGTGATTGATGCTGTTTATGAGCCTCACTCCCACTTGGGCATGGTTATTAGTCATCAGGACAATATCAAACCGTTCTTCATCACCCGGGTACAGCTCAAGAAGCCGGGCATTGACATGCTCCAGTGCCTGCAGGGGAAAAATGTGGAAGGCAATGGACAAGTGGAGTGTGCCTCCTTTCTTAGTCACTGTAGTTTTAGTGATAGCATTGTCTTGAAGGAGAGTGTAAAATACCTGATAGTTTAACTTGCTGAACTTCTTTTACTCCTTTCTGCATTGCTGCTGTCAGCAACCATTTGACTGGGTTCATTTGAAAGGAAGCACGTACTTTTTTTTATTATTTTTGAGATATGGAATTTACTTACGCTGATTTACTGACACAGTTCAGGTCATCAGGTGTCAAAGACCATCCTTAAGTAATGAGCACAAAATCACATCCTGTCAACATGATTAGTTTGAGTTTCTAATTGCAGCAATGAATGAGACAGATTTTGATTTGAGATCTCTTCAAAGATAATTGGCCAACGTGTTATACCCATAGTCTGGTATCCTCATTTCCTTGACCTTTCATCTGCTTATCTCTCTTTGTATCCATCTGTTCTCCTATTTAGAACTTCATCTTGACCCTTGACGGGAATTCTTTAGGATTAGAGAAACAAAATCAATAATGAACCATCAAATGAATGCAAGATAGAGTGATTTTTATTAAGGTGATTTAAAAAGTCAGGCCAGTAGTTCAGAAATAAAAACAGATTTCATAATTAAATTCTGAAAATCTCACTTTAAAAAGCTATGTTATTGTGGGACTGTGCTTAGGAAAATTTTAAGTTAGAGCCTGGTATAAGACCTAGAAAAAAATCTTAGTATGGGGTCATAACTCACTTCTGTTGTTAATACTCTACTACACGAGTAATTTCTTAAATTATTAGAGAATAAGGGTGAGTGGAGGAGAGGATTCAAATTTTTTGCCCAGTGTCTTTATACTTTGCAGTGTAAGGACACCCTGGCCTGTGATTACAAATCTTAGGTGCTACAAGTATGAAATATAATACTTTTAAGTTAGTCTCTTAAACATTTCAATAAGGGAATCCAAAGAAAAATATATTATTTCTTTTTTGTTTTCTTTATCTCCAAGTAGAAAGGATGACTCAACAAATCCACAGTTCTCTAGCCTAATGATTCCTGTGACTAAACAACATAAAGAATTCAAACAAAAATAGCATATCAGAAGGGAACAGAGGTGAAGGTGCATCTAGCTGGGCATACCTAACAGCTCTGATTTCCAAAGTATGAGCAGTTAAAGAGTCAAATCTTGCTTATACTCTAAGTAAATTTGACAGCTCTAATCTTAAAAACTGACTGCATTACCTGGGCTGCTACATATAGGAAAAGATGCAGTAAATTCCCAAGTCAGCCTACACTGCATTCACAGTGAATTATTTTATGGCCACACTTATGTTAGAAACACCTTTACAGTGCTTGTGCCATTAATGCTACTAATAGCTATGTTATATTTACAGCAGCATGGGTATTGACAGTAATTTTTCCACTGTGTATGTTCATAAAGTGATTAATGAAGAAAATGTTTTAAATTCCTGAGACCAAAACTGAAGTAATGAAAATCTACTTTTAAAACCTGAAATGTTCTGCCACAACTCTGATGTCAGCAAGTATGATTTCTAATTATGATTTCATTAATTTTCTAAAATCGTTGTAGTAAAGCTCATGAATCAATTCTCAATGGACGTAAAATGAACTCTGTAGACAGTGCTTTTCAAGACAGTCCTACTAAAACCTGTGCTCTTCAAAAACATTTTTTTTAATGTTTTTTTCACTTTTCTGTAATTTTACATGCTTCCCATGCTGCAGGCTGCTTTCCTTGGCCATTTCTCATTTCTTGTGCAATAAAAACAAAATATTCCATTTCAGCTCTTCTTAAACCCTGACTCAGAAGTAGAGAGTCCATTTCTTTTGGTGGTCCTCAAGAACAATTTCCAGAGTGACAATGAAAGCAAGGAAAAATGAAAGTTGACCAAAAGAAATTAAAATCAATACTGTTTGGGTGTTTTTGGGTTTTTTGTTTGGATTTTGTTTCTGTGTTTTTTGTTTTTTTTTTTTTTTTTGGGTATTTTTTGTTTTGTTTGGGTTTTTTTTGTTTTGTTTTTTTTTGGTTTTTTGTTTTTTTTTTTTTTTTTTTTTTTTTTTTTTTTTTTTTTTTTAAGGGGAAAGGGAAGTGAGTTGCTTTATTTGGGTTTTTTTGGGTGGTTTAGGGGAGGAGGAAGTTGTGACAAACTTAAACAATTTGGGGGCTATCTTGGCTGAAATGGTTTTAAAAGGAAGGGAGCTTCGTACACCTACTGAAAAAAGCAGGTTCCTCCTTACCGACGCCTGGGATGTGTTGCTGTGAGCCGGGATACAAACCGGGATGCTGAGCTGAGGGTACCACTCCGGTCCCGGTGACGCGAGCAGTACGTGCTCTGCCGCAGGCGTTCGGCATTAGTGCCGGCGGGAGGGGAGGGCAGGAGAGGAGGAGAGGGAAAGGGAGAGGAGACAGAAGCGGTGGCTGCGGGGACAGGGCGTGCAGAGATCCGGGAGATGCTTCCGGGCTGCCCCGCCGCGACGAGCTCGGCGTTGGGAGAACAACTCCCCAAAACATCTCCCCGAGGCAGGATTACCTCCGCTGAAGGAGGCTTCGGGTTCCTCCCCTTCCCAAAATTTGGCCTCGTAGCATCCTCCGCGCTCCGCCGCACCCCGCACCCTTCTCCCGCCCCTCCGCCCGCTCCGGGCCGCCTCCCGGCTACCTTGACGAAGTAGAAAGCAGGTCCCGGCTTGAGGATGACGTTCTCGTTGTTCTGCTGGTACTCCACGTACTTCTCCAGCCCATGCTCTTCGTAGATCTTCTGCTCCTCCACCAGGTCGAAGAGTGCTCGGGAGGACACGGCCACCGTGATGGCATTCTGGGGCTTGGGCTGCGGAGCGAGCGCAGGGTAGCGCCGGCCCGCGGCCCCCAGCCCTCGGGCCCCCAGCCTCCCCCCGGACCCCCGGCCCGCCCGCACTCACCGGCCGGGCCCTCTGGGTAACCACATTGTCGTAGAAAGCCTTGGCCGCCGCCCAGTCTTGCTCGGCTTCCTGCTGCCGGTCCTCCGCCGCCTGGCTGGGCTCCGGCTCCTCCGAGCCGGAGCCACTCATTGCTCGGGCGCGACCGGGGCCGTAGCGGACGACCGGGAAGCGGCGGCAGCGGCCGCCTCCCTGCCCCGCCCCGCCCCGGCCAGGCGGGGGAAGGCTCCGGCGCTGCCTCTCCCTGGCGCTGTGCACGCCTAGGGACGCGGCCCGGAGCGCTCCGGCCTTCCCGGGAGTGGAGGGGAGCGGCCTCGACCCCGGCCCCGACCCAGTGAGGCCGCTACCCCTCCGCCCCTCACAGCCCGAGGCGCAGCCCGCCCGCCCGCAGTGTCTCCCCTCATCATGCGGTTCGTGCGGGGCGCGGGAGCCGCAGCTGCGGCCCTTCCCCGCCGCCCTCACGGCACCTGTGGCGGCCCCTTCGAGCGCAGGCTGGCTCGGGCCGCTGCCCTCCAAGCACTCGAGGGAGCGGTGCCCGTAGCTACTTGATGTCAGGCAGCAGCCGCCAGCACTCAGGGGACCCTCAGCAGTAGAGATGTATTATTTAACTGCAATGACTTAATTGATTTAGTGTTAACTGCAACAAATTCCCAATGGATCTTATATAATATCTAATTAATATATAATATTTTAGCAATCAAAACGGGCTCGATGTCTGTGACCTTGGGTCCTTTGTGCCACGTGGAAAATACCTTCGAGAAACAGTAATTTGGGCAGTGATGTTGAGAGTGTGTTCACACCCACAAAAATTTGTTCTGGAATGGGGTTGGGATGGTCCTAAAATCCAGAGTTCCACACAGAGCTGTGGGCAGCATCTAATACTCATATAGCCGTCTTAAATGGTCCTGTCTGCCTCTGCAGCTCACCATCTGAACCACAGCAAAGGCTTCCACACTGATCAGCCACAGGAGAGAGGGGAAAGTGAAGAAGGAATCGGATTTTCTCGTAAGCCAGTACAGGATCTGGCACAGCAGACCTGATATCTGTGTCATGTGTGATCACCGTCCAAAGGACCCTTAAGATTTTGAATACTAATTCCAACCCTGAACACTACATAATCTGTATCCGATTGTCAGATCATTCTGACTCCATCCAGTCTCCAAAAAGAAGCAGGATGGTTTTGTTACTTTTGCCTGCCCCTTCTTTTTTTTTAGTATATGGCTTCCTAGTGAAAGGAGGCTTCTGTGATTATACCATCTGTCTGTCTTTCCCCAGTGATGTTCAACTGCAAACAAATTTGATGGAAGGATACAGATGTCAAAGAGATTAAATTGTTAAAATATTAAATGAGAATAAACAGTAACATGCAGTTTGTTACCCTGCTGGGGAAAGCACTTTATCTGCTTGTTTCTCTGCTATGTAGTAGCAGACAAATACTGGCTGGCTGATCTGCCACCTCCAAATCTGCCACATTTCCTGGTGCCCAGCTAACCAGGAAGGGATCTGGAAGGGGGGAAGTGTGGAAATGGGGAGGTTAGAGGAAATGGGAAATGGGAGTTGACTGTACTGAGGAGGGGAGCTGGAAATAGGAGGTGAAAGGAGAAGTACTGAGAGCAGTGCATTGAGAAAACAAATGCAAAAAGCAAAAGTTAGGGCCACTGTAGTGGCTGTTGTCATGGGAAGCTGCAAACGGCATAGCTTAAACCTGAATAAACCTGATTTTAGCAGCTCTGCTACTGATGTGCTTTTTTTCCTTGAATTTTATCCTGAATATTTCACTCTGAGTGTGTTTCCAGGTCTGAGCTCAGACCAGTAGCACGTCATATGCCGCTGAAAACACCTGCTCCCCTCCACACAGTGAGATCAGGCTGTGCAGCCAGGCTGACCTGGGAAAAGTGTTATAAATATTTGATCAGTCAAAATTTCCAACAAAATGATTTATTGGAAATTTGATAGATACAAAGAAAATAAAAGCCACAATCAAAAGGGAAACAGTTCTGAGCCCGGGGTCAGAACTGGGTGAATAGGGATCCAGCCTCTAGCAGCGTCTCCCAGTTCACAAAGTCTGTCTTTGCAGGATTTGTTTTTATACTGTTTTCTGGGCTGAACAGGGAGCTGCTCCATCCTCCTTTGTCGTTTTCCTCTATTCTTGAATATTTATGGAGTCTCCTTTCATTGCTGCTAGTCCACTGAAGAGCTTTCCGGGAATAGGTGATTGCTTGGTTAGTTTTACTGGAACCTGGCATTGGGATGCACACACCTGGCAGTGCTGATAAGATCCATATCGGGTGTGGATGGTCCTCTGATGGGTGCTGATCACTGGGTCGTTAGTCGAGCCATCTCCTTTGAGAGCACATCTCCTCTTCTGGAGCTGTCCATTGTTCCACAGTGATTGCATTGAAACACCCTTCCTTGCTTTTGCTGATGTCCTTGGGGTGGTTCTTTGCCAGGGCATGCCCAGATGCCAGTTCTCTGACCAGGACGATTTTATACTGCTTTACTTTTATTACCTGAATTTTACTACCATACTGATGAATTGTATTGTCATATTATCTTTATAACATTAATTACCTTGTCATATTTATAACAAAAGGTTCAAGTCACAAAATAGCAGCTCCTGGTCCGAGTCACCACTGCTGTCCTGCTCAGAGACTTGAGCACCAGTCTTAAGAAAATAATCTCAAAGAAGAGACTGTTCCTAGTTAAATTGTTGGGTACATTGCCCATGGAAAAGAGGGGAAAAGAACGGGAGGAATTAGGAAGAAATTCTTTAGTGGTTACAAAACTGATTTGTCCTCTCTGTGTGAACATGGGACAATACTTTTACAGAGCTATGCCCAGACTGGCTTCTTGTCCTTCTGTGTTCCCCACCACCCTGCATCTACTCAGGAGCAAAATCAGAGCTCCTCGGTAACATTCTTGGGTTGTTTTTTTTTTGTTACCTCCTTTCCTGTCTACCCAAGAAAAGAGTCATCATACAGTCAAGACTCCTTTTAACCTATGCAAGGCATCTGAAAACTTAAAGGATGATGATCTGGTACTGGGCCAAAGCAGTGCTGTTGATGTACTGCTGCTGAAAGCAGTGCTCTGCTAACAGAAATACTTTGCTTGCCAGATGCACATGGTATCTCTACACAGCACTCAGCTGTGTGAACATATGCACTGAGCTGCCATGTCTCTGTTCTGTGCTTGGCTGCCTGCTGCTGACATACCCTCCATTTCCTCTTTTGCTGGAGATTGTGAGCTGAGGGCCTGACATGAAAGCCTTCCAGCTTCAGCACCTTATAAATGAAATCTTGACTTCCCAAATGCAGAGTGTAGCAGCCTTATCTACATCTAAAACATGTAACAATGCCCACAGGGTTCCAGAAAAGAGCTATGTCTTGCTTTCACTAAACCTCCTGGGGAGTCTGAGAAATAGGAATGGATCCAAAACTGAATGACTTTGTGGTTTCTGAGCTAAGCTAGAAAGGAAAGGGAAGGAAAGGAATTTTCTGTTATCATGCATTAGTTTGTAGGGCATTTACATTAAAAAAAAGAATTTGTGTTTCTATCTTTGTGTGTACGTTTTTATAGCTAGTCACACACGTTCTCTGAAGTCTGTTACAAGTACTCAAATAGAAAGACAATCCTGCTGCCTGAACTGCTGATATTTTTTCCTATGTTAAGAACAACCACTCAGAATGATTTATATATTCTTGTTCAAGAAGAAGCTCAAAGTGATTACTGAAAATAATATAAAAAAAGTTGTAGGTTTTTTTTTTTTTCTTGTGATACCTACTTCTATTTGGAAAGACATTAAATATTTCCAAACATTTAAAATTATGAGAGAAAATTATGAGAATTTTTATAATGGAAGGATGTTATCTTTCTTTAAATGTACAGATCCCAGTATGTATTGTACCTAGTTATATCACAAACATATAGACTCCAGAACCTAACTCTCCCAGAGTCATTCCAGGGTCACTTCAGAGTGCAGTTTCATTGACTTTTACTTCATATATGCTTTGTGATTTTTCACGCCAAGAGCCCAAGACCTGTAGCATAAGTGTGGTGTTCCTAGAGGGAAGGAACCTGAGAATGGCTTTGATCTAAGTCAACCTGGCATGGCAAAATGTGTGACAACCCTGCCACATTACATCTGACCAGTCAGATAAATAATTTTTAAAATCCTCCTCTTTGTAGATATATAAGCATCTCTAATACAATCCTAGTACTGAGGACCTAATTCTAAAATACACATAATAGTTGATTTTCTACATTTCTACATGATTTCTACAAATCCTCAATGTGCATCTCAGGCAGTCTATATTCCTTTGTTTGCTTGCCTGCTGTTATCAAATTTAGTCTAACACAGGCAGAAATAAAAAAGCAGTTCTCTTGTGCCAAAGATGTGCATGATGAAACTGCATCATGCCTAGAGGGCACATTTATTTATGCTGAAAAAACCTTTAGTATAGCATCATAGTATTCACTTTCATTTTTCATCTCACGACACTTTTTTTTGGTCCCTCTTCAGCAGTATTTTTCATGTTCTCTCTCTTCCCCCACTTCCCACCCTCTGTGTTGTGCAGGGAAACAAGAATGCAAACACCTGTGGCATCGCATTACAATCTATGGCAACTACCTTGTGTCTTCTCCTGGCATTGCTTTGCTATGGTCTTTAATAATATGTTCATTAGCAACATCCCTAATGACACAGATCTTCTGTTCTTAGATGATCTATTCCACCTCCATCATTCTGAGCATGACTCATTCCAATATTCATGAGACAGGTGACAAGGAAAGCTGAATCCAGCACAGGTGCAGAGGAATGCGCAGTAAGATTTGCTGGGCCATGATCTCTCTTCCCTAAGAAATCCAGTTTAGTCATTGCAATACAAGTTTCACTTGCCTTATTATTGAAGTTTCCTACTCTTTAATCTTCTCAGAAGGAAATAAACATTTAAGTTTTATCTTTAGCTTTTGGGAGATTTATTCTCTTTAAAGGACTTAATATAATTTTTCCTAGGAAAATACAATTGTAACCAAACTTTTAAAACTGAACTCTCTTCCAGCTATTCTGAACAACAATTTTTTACCTGTCTTTAACCCAAGAAAGGCTCATGACATAATGGCAACATGTAAAAACAAATGAAGAAGAATTCTGAAATTCAGATAAAATATTATTTTTACCTAGACACTAACTAAAAAATTAGGAAAAAAGCATCTTATCTCCAAAGCTGAATATGCCCCATCTATAGTTTGCCACAGGGAGAATTGAGAAGCAGTCAGTGATCAAGCAATCCTGGCCATCTTTCCAAGAATGTGAACTATGACAATAGGACAAAAATGGAGTCTTGTTGAAAATCTGTGGTCAGAAAAGGCTGTATAAAAGGCACATATGCTATCAAAATAGTCATGGTGGATTTTTTTTTTTCAGTTAGAAACAAATCTGTAATTAAATCATTACTTTTGTATAAATAAAAATGAATACAAATGACAATAACCATATCAATAATAATAGGTTCAGCTGTTCAGGACTTGACTTTGTTGCACTGGAATCACTCTGTAGGCACGTAGAGAACACAAAGGAAAAAAAAAAAAAATGAGCTGGAGTAAGGTTTGTCCCTGTTCCAAGCTTATAAGGAAGAATGTTTGCACTGCAAAACAACAACACATTAGATGGAAGGTAGATAAATTGTACATACAAACCTTTTGGAGTTCCAAGATTCTACTGAATAAAAATATAACAAAAAATTTAGGTTCAGGTCTCTATAATAGAGACAGTTGTTTGAGCATTTTTCATTATGCACTAATTATCTCTTTAATAATGGAAATTAATGGAGGGTCTAGTCACGCAAACAGTTCCATACAGGGACGTGTCTGTGCAAGGCTGAGACCTAAATGTTGAAACCCTATTGATTCATTTTACCATAACAAAAGACATTAAACTATTATAAGATTCGCTCTGGTAATTACATGTTCTATTCTGTATTAAATACCAATGGTTTAGTTGTGCTATCATCCACAGGGGTTCACGTTAAATATTAAATTAGGTTAAAATCTTGAATGAGAACATCATATTGAAAAAGATTCTTAGATTTTGTTTGTGTGATTGTGCAAAAATACCATAAACATATCTCTTAATCTCCATTGCACTGTGCTAGTTATAGTTTTAAAAAATGGGGAGAACAAACAAGTCTATTAGATGTGTTTCTACTCCCCCTACTCCAAGGTGTACAGAGAAACCCATTTAAGCAAACTGTGGTTTCCCACCCATTTCCTGAATGGAGGAAGGTGTTAAACAATGTGTGTGCCAGGGTGACACTGATGAGGCTGCTGGGCACCCCTGATAGGACAGCAGAGCCACCCCATGGGCTTTGGACAGCAAGAGCAATGGCAGAGCAGAGTTATCAGAGCAAAAATCATCCACTGACTGTGCTACAGCACTGACACTATTCACACATCAGGAAAAACAGATCCACTGTATTCCAAAACTAGAAGTTCTGCCTTTCCTCTTTGCATAGGTGCCAAGTCTCGTTTGAGCCTTACCCCACAGTGTAATTCACCTACAGGGCAGACTGGGGAACAGGAATTTTGTTAACAGAGCCAACAGCTCTACTGCTGTCCTTGAGAACAAAGCTTTTTGTTTGTCTCTTTATGAATATGCAAAGAAAAAGTACACTTTCTACTACCTCCTAGGCAATGAAGCGTAGGAATATAATCACAAAAAGTACAAATTGCTCCAAGCAAGGGGTGTGGGACGATGTGATTTTACCTACTAAGAAAGGAGACAAAGTTTAATTGCAGCGAGAGTGCTTTTGACTGCACAGTTACCACCCACATCCAAACAGAGGATTGTAAGTGATTAGTGTAACACTCCTGATGGGGAAAGAGGAGTAAGAAGTGTAAATAGAAGAGGAAATTCAGAGTTTCTCTAAGCTATGGCTTCGCACCTGTCAGCAACCTGCACACAACATCTCTGTTACTTGAGTTATGATGTGATTCTCTTTTGCATGGAATGTGTATTCCATTTCTGGTTCAGGTCTTCTCCCTCCTTTTGTCAAGTTAAGCTTTTGGGAGAAAACAGGTAAGGACTAAAAGCAATGATAATGTGTTATTGTTTGTGTTTTGCTAGTTTCCAAGGGCCTGAGAAAGCACTGGGGAGCTGTTGTGCTTGCTGCTGTAGGAACACACAGGAAGGTGCTCCCCATATGACACCCCTCCTCCCTTCTCAAATCCTCTCAGTAGAAGGAAGATTATTTTTGCAGACCTCTCCAAGCTCAAGCATTAAGTGTGAGGCTCCCACAGTTGCTCTTTTCCACATGCTTTCCCACAGCTGTGCTGCTGTGTCGTGCATTTGCAGTGCAGTGTTTCAGTCCCTCTCCTACACTTGGCCCCCACAGAGCCAAGAAATCTGGACTGACTTTGTTGGTGTGATGGCTAGTGGGAATCTCCTGGTGCAGAGGGTCATAAGCTGAAGTTATGGGACTCAGCTGCAGCTGAAGGTGAGACCCACACCCAAAATCTTCTCAACCTGTGGCTTCTCCTTTTGTTTTAGTGACTTGAATGTTCCTCAGACACGTTCATCAAATCTTACTGTGCTTGCAGCAGGGTATAGAACACTTCAGCAGCCTGTTTTTAGTTCCCTTTAAAGTGACTTTCAAGTTGTATTATTTATTATTAAAGCAGTATTTACATTTCTCTGTTTTCAATATTTTTCTTGAGAGTGTGGAAAGATAACAACGACACAAGCAACACCAGTAATAATAAAAGTAATGTTTCCAGTCAGAGGCTTCTACAATTTAGTAGCAAGTATCTACATCACAAAATCATTTTAAATGGTGCTATACCTCATTTTAAGTGGTGCTGTAAAATCACAGAACAAAAAGACACTCAATGAGATTTCAGTAGGTCATGGATCTTAAAAATGGGTTATCAACTTCAGCTCTTGACTTTGGAAAAAACCACATTAACTGTCCAGCTTTCATCCTATTTTCCTTCCTGTACAGAAATTTCCAGGTTGGATGTATTCAATATGTTCTTGCTCTGTAAAGAAAAAAAAATGTATGTGTAGAAGACAGTTCATTATACTGAAGGCTTAACTTGCACCCTCTTTTCTTTCACACAGAGAGCCTCAGGTGACTGTGCTGCTGAGGTCAATGCCTGTGGCAAAAGTACGTGTGTGTGTAATGCTAGGATAGTGTGGGGAAATGAATCCACGCCTCTGAATCTTAGACTTTTCAACAAGATTAATGTGAAGTCTCTCCAAAGGTACTGCAGGGCTTTGCCTGGCAAGCCCTGTGGAGGCTTCAAAGCTAGAAACTATAGACTTACCTAAAGATGGAGAGCTTGTGAGAACTACAGTCAGAGATTACCCAAGGATCTTCACCCAAGGGTCTTCAAAGTAGTTATGTTGGGTATTGGTGTTTCAATGTGGCAGCAGTAAAGAGCACAGGGCAACTAGCAAGTGTCTGTACAGCCTAGGCTGGCCCAGTGCTGCTGTGCCTGTTCCTGGCAGTATTAGCTTAGGTTTACTCATGGGCTGTAGCAACCAACATTGACAGCCTCTTTCTGTGTAAGCACAACTCAACAAGTAGCTTCCGTTCATCTGAAATACATATTCTGTCATTTTGCTGGGCTTGTATGTATATTGCTGTGTGAAATTTGGTGGTCTGTGGCATGAGGGAGGTTACACAAATTGATAGGAAGGGTTGTTTGTGTGTTTAAACTCAGTGAACCGCTGGGGGATCAGACTGAGTGTATTATTTGGAGACACTCAGACAGGTCACAGTGGCCTGTTAAAATTTGTCACTTCTCTGGTGACAGTTCTAGCCACTGCCAGCTTTTGGTTTTAATTAAGGTGCATTGAATATTTTTGTGACCTGAAGCCATGTCCTTTTATTTTGCCGTCTGCTCGCAGAGACTCAGAGGATTATTGTAAATCAGGATTTGTGTGATGCCGGGATGCAACAGTTGAGTTAGAAGTCTGAGCTGGTCCTGAATTCGTCCTCTAACCACATTAATGCAATACTCACTGCTAGTAAATTATTTCAATTTTTCTCTCTTTCTAGTTTTGAATCAAAACTTTGAATACTACTTAATATCTTCAATTTATTTTCAGCTGACTTGATTACTAGTTGTTTGATAAAAAAACTACCCATATCTCTCTCTGTAGATATTGCTTCTCTAATAACCTATCCATTTATGTTAATCAAGTAAAAATAACATGACTTCTAATCCAGGCAGGACATGTGTGATGAAATATGTTGTTTAGCAAATCCAGAAGTAAGTAGTGCTTATCACTGCTGGTACTATTTGTTCTCCAGTCTGGATCCATTCATTCCTACTGAAGAGACCCAGTTCCTGTTGATACTTGTATCTCAAATAATATCACAGATATTTGTACATGGTATTTCTCACTGTCTTCTTTAATGGGTTTTATAATATTTGTCCTTATACATGACCTTCATCCATATCTTTTAAATAAGTTCTATGGTCAAAATCCTATCTTTCCTGCCAGTAGTGAGATATTTTCATCAGGAGAAATCTCAAATGAGCCACAGCTGACCTCCAGTGACAGGGGTTGCATACAGCCCACACAGAAGTTAAATCTTTAACGCTTAATAAACCATCCCAGAAATGGAAAATGGCACAGAGGTAGCTGGGTTTGTTTTGTTGGCTGCAAACTCTTTTGAAAGGGAAAAGTTGCACTATGTCTGAGCAATATTTTTTTTTTCTTTTTCTGGTCCTGTAAGAATTGCTTAAGTTAAAAACCCTTTGTAAAGTCCCTTAGATCTTCAGTTCATCTGAATTTTATCAAATTATTATTCCTTGTCAGTCATGAATGTCAAAAAAGTACCACTGGGAGCAGGAAAAAAAAAAATCCTGCAGTTCTAATTTACATCACTATAACAGCATCTGAATAATTCAGAATCATTGGCCAAAAAGCTATTGATACTTTACAATAGATTTTGTTTATATTTTGCTTTTGTTGTTTTTTTGCGGGCATTTTTTTGTTGGTTTTGGTTTTGTTTGGGTAGGGTTTCTTTGCTTGCTTTGTTGGTTGGTTTTGCTTTTGATTTTGGTTTAGATTTTTTTTTTTTCTGTGAATTGCAGCATCTTGGCAGGAGGTTTGTGGGTATCTAGGTGAGAAACTGTTACTCTCAGTGCAGGTTAGTTCTTGCTAATTCAAGTATATTTCTCATGAGTCTGTGTAAACATATTTTCCAAAGCTTCAAAATTTGGCAAATTTAACTTCCAGAAGAATGACAAAAGTTGCTTTAAAGTATTAATGCAACCCAAATGTTATTATTTTCCCTAGCTACATTCTAAGAGGAGAAAATCAAATTTTGCTAAAATAATGTTTTTCAGTGCAGGTTGAAATAATAATAATAATAATAATAATAATAATAATAATAATAATAATAATAATAATAATAATAATAATAATAATA